>JAUZST010054800.1:0-24155 GCA_034779995.1 Parotocinclus haroldoi | reverse complement strand
CAACACTAAGGGATCGGGGTAAAATAACTGACCGCGGCGAACAAAGTAAAAAGGGCTCGCAGTGCGAACCCTAACAAAAGCCTTAATTTTTCAATGCAGCTTCTGTTATATCCTTTATTTATAACTGCTTGTACTGAGGCAGACAATTTAAAGGCACACAGCTGTACTGCTGTTTGAAAGATGTTGGGGAATTATGAGAAATGCAGTGCCTGTAGTGAATGTGTGTGGTGTGTCCTATAGTTATGCTCAGCAATCCAAATGAAATTGATATTTCCCTTTGTAGTCTTAGCAGAGTAGAGCAAAAAAAATTCCTGGTGCCTATGCCCCAGTAAACTGAGTCTGATGATGCCCCTGCTTTACAGATTGCTAACAGGGTACCTAATGTTGATATTAGGACACAGTATGATAGCATTCATCTTAGGTGTTACATTTGATTCAGATATTTATTGATGCACAAATTAGCAACATCACAGTTTCAGTTACGTAATATTACTAAACTTGGAAATATACTCTTTCATAGATGCTGAGAAACTGGTTCATGCTTTTATATATGTGCCACTTACGGAACGCTCTTGTATATCTGAAAATAAAGTTCAATTAGTTGAGAATGCACTTTTTGAATGCTAAATTTTGATCATATCAGTCCTGTTCTGTCGTTGATACACTGGTAACCAGATAGATTGTGGCTCCACAGTATGTAAGTGAACTCAGAGTCTTATATTCCAGCTCATCTACTTTGTTCACCTTTAGTTCCTAGAACTTAAAAAGTTCCAGCAGTCTGAAATGTTTTCTCGGGCATGGCACCCAGCTATGAAATAAACATTGCTTTAGCAAGGTGTTATCCCACCTACTGTATTTAAGTGTGCATTTCATCATATAGGTCTCATTTATTGAAGAAGCCCAAATAAATAGGATAGACTGTAATCAGATGATTACATAAACAGAATTCACATAAATGTTTAACTCTACTACAACATATCCATTCTGGTATGACTGAATTTAAAGTAATAGTAGATTTTTTTTAGTACCGGAACATGGGCACTCGATTGGTGTGGTGACCCTGTTTTAGGCCCCAGTGGTTTCTTTTTTAAGGCAATGAGGCTGGTCGGGGGATTATACCTCTGCACCGCAACTGTGGCACCTGCTAGATGGACCATGTCCCATACACCTGCTCCTTGTGTCAGTAGCCACGGGACCCTTACTTGACAAAGTTAGGGTAAAATAGTTGTGTATTGTTGCCATGTGATCTCTCACTGGATATTATTCGTCTTAAGCATGAGGCCAGGTGTGGGGATGAAGCACGCAGATGTTAGGGTTGAAAACATTTGGTATGGTGTATGGAAGAGCAGTAAATCTGTCGGTCTGTAGAGTCAGACAGTAGGAATGTCCTGTTTGTCTCAGTGTGTATTTGTTCACTGTACAGTATGTTATGCTTAAAAGCTGGCATTTGTGTTTGTGTATGTGTGTGTGTGTGTGTGTATGTCAGGCAGTGAGCATGTACCGGTCTGGTTGTTTGATACCTTTGTGTGGGAATCAAGCTGCTTCCTGCCCTTAGACGACAACAGCAAAAGCTCCCATTGCCCATAAGGTCAGCAAAAGGAGAGTGAGTGAGAGAGTGAGAGAGAGCACGCAAGAAAGCAAGAGCACTATATATTTTATTTTATAATTTGTATTGTTTTATTTTTTATGCAGTATAAAATTTGAAAGATGTACCTGACTTCCTGACAAGATCATTTGATAATAAACAGCACAGCTGCATCTTGCACTTTGCACTTAATATGACTCTTGTCAGATATTCACACTATGACATAGATGTAACTCATAAAACATACAGAATGTAAAGCTGGCTTGATGGAGGGTGAAAACAGAGTAACATTTCTGTGAGACTGCTTGCACGTGGGCCACTGGCTAACGAGTCTAAGCAGGGCACACCCTCCTCAGTGTGCATGCTTTCCTGTACCCCTCCCATTCCCAGCCTCTCTGTTTGGCACGGATATCCCCAGGAAAAGGCAATACGGACTGTGATGTCAGCAGCTGCACCACAGTAACCTTCTTTAGTGGGAATTTAAAGGAATAGGTTTTGCAATCGAGTTTCAGCACAACCCAGCAAACTTAGGAGGTCCTGATCTTAATCTTGATCTGGTATTGTTCCTGGAGTGGACTTGAGGGCGTTGTCTGTTTCACGCCTGTACTTGTGCTCTGGAATGTCTCCTTCACACCACTGCATATTTATGTACAGATAGAAATATGGCCATTATGGGAAACCTGTTGGATAATTGGTGTCTTGCTTAATCTATGGTCGGAGAATAATATGGATGTAGGTATGCTCTGGAAACCTGTCTTTAAATTCCTACATCACATCCTCTAACTTGTATTTAAGCTGCTGCCTTTAAAGTTAGGGTGACATATCAGTTTAATATTTGCTGTAACCTTCTCCCATAAAGGAATACTTCAGTAGCTTTTGACCTAATGTCCAGACATTCCATGTATACCATAGACAAGAAAGTCATTTAAATTCAGTTCATTCACACATTATGCAAATACACAGTAATATATGGACTACAGGCCCAGAGACCTAACCAGAGTACCCAAAGGAGACCCACACAGACATAGAGAGAACATGCACTGCACACAACTGCACTCAAGGAGTGGCCAGCCCAGCAACACGTACTAAGGTCTCTGGAGCGGTGATGCACCATCTTTCCGCATTAGATGCATAATCTTTAGCCACAAATCTAGGTGGAGTTTTAGGATCCTATGACTGTTGGGTTTTACTATGGAGTCCTCCTGGCATGCGCTTCTAATGTGGCTTTCCTGTGGTGTGACACACTGCCCCAACTGCTGGTGTGAGGATCTGGGGAACCATCACATACGGCAGCTGGAACACTAGGATCTTAGTGATATGTGCACAACCTCCAGTGGCCATGTGTGTTGCCTCTTGTGGCAGAGACTGAAGTTGGACTTTTAGCAGGATAATGCTCTATATGTGCTCAGGGTTACGGTTAATTTTAGAAGCGGGATTTGATACTGGTAGAAATTCTGTTGTCTTTTATTGAATACTTTTAATATAAATATTTTATAATGTATAATGATTCCTAAAACTATATATTTCCTTAATTTGTTCATAATCAATAATAGCTGTACAAACAGACTTTGTCTGGAGAACACAAGTATTATTAGAACCATCAAAAATGTTTGGCAGATCACTTTAGTATGTTAAGGACGGACTTTCTGACTGATTATTTAGTTAGTGCCTAATCAACATGAAAACCAGTTTATTAATTGTAGTTATGGTATAATCAGTAAACAGATGGATCTAAATTGAGCTTTTCATTATTACACATGGTATGTTCTGAACCGTGGAGAAAAGCCTTTGTTTCAAACTTTCTGAAGGTCAGTGATAAGCCAAAATTCCAGAGTGCTATAGTAGAGCAGGAGTGTCCTCTAGTGATCCTAGTATGAATCATCCAATAAGAACTTTGGATAATGATACTCTGTCCAATAAGGTGTCGTTTTCTTTTTTCTTTATCCTGATTGATTTTAAAGTAAGGTATTTTGGTAAGGTAACTTAGGGGCACTATCCAAGCTTATTTCATTTTTTCAGAATAAATGACTATTGAGCAACTTACCAGGATCCATGATACCAGGATGGCCTTTTAAATTGAATCTAGACTACCCAGGTGAAATTGTCAGAGTTGTCAGAGATGTCAGAGTTAGGTTTTGCATCCCCAACCAGTCTATAAGAGTTTTATTAATTTACTGCCTTGACAATAATAATAATATCCAAGCATATGATTAGTACCTGTCAGGAAATGTTCAATCCAGTATCCAATCTATCAGTCCTGAGATTTGAACATCTCAATCTTCAGTATCTGGCACAGTTCCTTAACTGGTGAGCAAAATTTAAAGCTTTGAATGAACCCTCACTGGTTTTATCCATTCAGCAATTCTTATTAACATAAACACACAATAATCAAAACTGACTTGGAGTCTTTGGGTTGTATTGATCTGAAGAACAACAGTTAACAACAGTGTTCTCTGCTGGCAAGAAGGAACATTACAGGTCATGCAATAATACTGGAAGAGACTTTAATATCCGAAAAGTTATCCTAGCTGATATAGTAGCTGTATTAGCTTCTACAGTAAAAACTAGTACACAATTAGCAATATATCCTCAGAATGAATTCTCTTTTTGCTGACTGTACTTGTCAAGCAATAACAGAGAAGACATGGTGAAATGAAAACACGCACCAATTTTATTTTTGCCACAATTACATAGACAAAATGTTACCCCAATAAAATTAAACACAACCATCAGAGTCGACCAGAGAACTGATGACAACATATTCTTCTAATCCACTGCTTGTGTCGTGTTGCTGCAAATTTTAATAACAGTATTACAGGGTTATTAGTTCACAAATTATATATATTGATATTAACGTGACTTGTATGTTCCTTACCTTTGGTCTGAGTGAGGGCAGAGATCTATAAAAAATAAAGCATTTATTACATTTTACATGATGAACACAAGTGCTGAAGGCACACTATGACATCCGAACTGTTTACTGTGTGGGCTAAGGTTCAATGTGCATTGTGTTAACCTGATAGAGGATCAACCATCACTTAAAAAAAGGAATATGGTGATTTTAAAAGGGCAACCAACAGCTCAGCTCCAGTTTACTCACAGCCTATGCATAGACACATGAATACGAGATACCAGGAGAATACTGTGAGAGTAGTGTGAATACAGCCAGTTGTCTCAAGCGAAAGGGGTAATTTGGGGTAAATGCAAGACCAGCAAAGAGGCCCTACAGTCCACCAGAACTTACTCTATTTGTTTAGAATCTGAGCAACATGATATTTGCTCTGTAAACATCACAAGACCCACATTCACGAGCACCATTCTACTCTCTGTCTAACATCTTGTTTGCAATGTCTACCATGTTCCACTGCTTTAGACTTACCCCATTTATCCGGCATAACGATGGATTCCTCAGAAAAGCCCAAAGTCAAGGCATATGATCTGAATTTCTCTACCAGCTCTGGACTATGTTCTGGAGTTCGACCTAGGCACAAACATAACTAATTAAAACAATTAATCTGTAACGACACAGTTTAGCATAAGAATTTTGCTGAGATTGTGAATGAACTCACCATAGAGAGCCAGCTGAGTGTAATCTTTTTCCATCTGCCTGTATTTTAGGACAACCCCGTAATCAGTGTAGTTGGTTTCCAGCACTGTGATGTCTTTCTCTATCTGACTCCCTTATAATAAAATAGAAAATAACACGATGACCAATAATCCTCTTGGTTTTTTCACTCATATATTGTCCTGTGCAAACGTCTTATGCCACTATTAGAGTTCAAAATGGCATAATTATCATATATAACATATTGTCAACGATTAGACTACAAATGACTGCATAATGCTCTTTCTACTGACTATCATTCCAAACTTTGAGCTTCAGCATATGCCTTATCTTAGTTTCTTGGCTGTTAACCTTTCCGAAAAAGGCCATTCCTAAGAAGGGTCATCGTGGCATCCCGATACAGTTACTGGATGCAGCTATTGCTCAAGTGTAAGGGTAGGTGTTACAGGTTTAAATAATTGCCACTGTATCCTACAAAAGCTATTATTTCCTGTATCTTCTGGTTGTATTCTAATGGAAATCCAGAGAAAATGGCATATTTGGACAATATAACATTGCTAAAAAACAATATCTAATCAAATGGTGACCTAAGACTTTTGCACCGTACTGTACATTCTGCTGTAGAACACAAGTTAGTGCTGTATTAAGACAGCCTTCTATTAATGCAGCATGCATGTATTTATGTGAAATGTGTGATCTGTCATCAAGACCGACTTACTTTGACTGAAATAAGTGAAAAGTCCAGGAACATCTGTCTTCTCGTACACATAAAAATTTGGAACGCAAATGTTATGCCTAAGTGTGAACATAAAGAAGGCTGAGAGAAATAATGGAATATTGATATAGAAACATTTGTTAACTGAATAGGTTGATGTCACAATCTGAATGTATGACCATGTTAATTTCAATAAACGTTCTGAAAGCAGAAGGAACTGTACCGATCCAACTCCCACATGGTGAGGTTAGCACCTCCATCTTCATTAATGACCAAGAAACCTTTGTTGATCTGCATTCTGGCCTTGTATTTAATAAATAATGGGTAGTCATAAGCCAGTCCAACACGATACCATTCACCTGCAAACTAACAACAACACCAACACCTGTTAGAACATGGATTACATAAACCGCATAATGACATACACATACCAAAGATATACAACAAGATACAGATTTGAGTTAATGATGAAAAATAAACGACCAAACAGATGTTTAATATAGTATGCTGACCTAAACTTTCAACTTTTGGTCACTGACATGAAATAGAATCACCAACAGTTTAAAAAAAAATTCCAAAGGAAAAAGAAAATCAAAGCATCAACGTCAACAAGCACCTGAATAACGACAGAATAAGACATGTAAGGTTTGGGCTTTGCCGTGCTTTACATGTCTCTGAAGTTGAGGCATAAAACAAGAAAGCAGGGTCTGCATTAAGCCTGAGTTTATCAACAGACATACATGAATAAAACACACATTCCTATCGGTTATCCGTCAGTGTTACGGTAGTTATAGGTTTTTAGTAGAGCTTAATTACTAATTTAATGTATGTTAAAACAATAAGCATTGCACTAAAAGCTATGATTAAAACTACAAACATCTGAATGAATACCATTTATTCAAAGTACTGTACTGAGGAATTCTTGAGCAATAAGCTTTTTTGTGTTAGATAAAAGTTTGTATTGTAAAGGTTCATAATTGTATAATTTTGTTTGAAATGTGGCTAACCACCGTATCGGTGTGTTGTACACTACTTGCCAAAGGATTAATGAGCAACTGAATAACACTACTTAAAGTTAAATAAAAAACAGTAGTTAAGTATTGCTGGCAAGGATTAATAATAGGTTTAATCTGAATGTACATTAGTTAGTTTGACAGAAGTTAGATAGTTATAGCATAGTTATCATGGTAGAAAAAAAATGGACTGATAACTTCGTATTTGAAATGAACTATTTTAAACTACAGTGGCATCTCAGATCTTGACCACCTCGAGATTCTTGACTCTCGTCGTTTGTTCAGTACTCTGTGCAACTTGTAGGAGTCGAGCCGCACGTTCTGTACTAGCCTAAACTCACTCACATCTGATTAAATTGTGCAAAATGTAAAGCCACATAATTAAGACTTAAAACTACATTTGTAGCTAGATCAAATGACTTATTCCAAATATCACTGATAAAATGTAAAAAATATCAATTCCAAGTATTTTAAATGTTTTTTTTTCAGTCATTCAGTCTATTTAAATGTAAACTGGTTCAAGTGTCTGTTGATCCCCGTAACATCCTCTCAATACATTAGTTCCTTCAGCAGTGTTTATACCACATAAGCAAAAGAAAAAAAATACTGCTTTGAGTTTGAGTTCTAGGTCGTATTAAGAAGTTGAAATGCAGTTTCAGAAAAAGATGATAAAACATAATTATTTGAAAATATTAATGCAGTAGGCTGTAAATATTTGAAGAAAAAAAAAAGTGCGTTTTTTATGGGTGCATTGCAAGTTGCAAAAGTTTGGTGACCATGTCTTACTAAGCTCTTCAGAGCTCAACCACAACCTTCATTATTTAGTGGCCTAGTAGTGTGAGAGCAGGCTAATTCAGTTTTGAACTGCATTTGCTACAACTGGAAGATTTGTAGATAAAGACAAAATAAATGTCTTATCAGCTAAAAAGTCATAGAATAGTAAAAGTCATATCAGCTGCTTTTATTTTCATGTTCAGAGGTGATTCGTCCACCAAATACAAACCCCTCCCTTCCAGGCTTGTGGAATTTGGTCTCACTGAGTGGTGTGACATTCACTGAAGTGTTTAACTTTATTACGTCAGGTGTAGCAGACAAGATGTCCAATGTTTAAATGTTCATGCATTTTTTTAAGCATTTTAGTAACCACAAACCCAAAATAAAATAAAATCTTCAAATTTAATGAACCCATGTGTAAAAAGTTAGCACACAACTATGGAACAGAAATGGTGCTTTAGGAAATCTCATTTAATGTATTCCTGCCTTTTTGTATATGTATTGATCTTTATCGATCTTCAACTCTGGGAAAAGTTGAAGGAAAGTAAAGTGAAGATCAATCATTCGTAGTCCGGGCTGGAAAGAGCATATGAACCACAGTATGGCCAATCCCTTTGGAAAATCAATCCTCCCCAAGTCCTATATCCAGTACTTCTTATGTTAAAATCCCTAGCTCATTTCTGGAATCCTTAAAGTCCTTCATACTTCTACTGACATCAGCTTAATATAGTGGGAGTTTGATTTTTTTGTCTCGTTTTTTTAGCACTTCACTGGCTGTAGTTTGAGTTCCAGCTCTTGACTGTGATAATTTACTTGACTTCAGATAATTTAAACTCCGCTCTGGTCTGCAGTTCTGCAGCCTTCTGGAAATCTTATGCTTTTTGTCATTGTCATTGGATTTCTCTTTCTGTACTCCATTACTTTTATGTTTATAATGTATAAAAACAATCCTTTAGCAGCAATTAAGTACACCAAATACAGTCACTGACGAAAAAAGAAAGCACCCAGATAGCAATGTCGGATTGTGGCAAAACTAGGCAGATAGATATGTAGATATGTAGTGTTTCCACCACTGTCTGCAAAAAGGCTGTCAGGGGCTACTTTTGGGTAGTGTATCTCTTGGTGAAATGCCTCTATGGTGCACTCAAAGGCATTTTTTTCCAGTGACAGACTTTTGATTATTGACCTGAGAGAAGCAGGATGGTTGTTTTGACAAACTGGCTGCCATCTAACGGCTCTGACTTTGTGGGTGTAGTAGTGTAGGAGCTGTTGTGAGGAGTGGTTTTGTGAGGACACGCACACAAAATGAACAGGTGCCAGACAGCCCACCAGCGGAGAAGATTGTTTGACCCACCAACAAGCATAAGCAGCTCCCACAGTTTTGCTGTCCACCATAGAGACACAGGTGGCACCTTCTACACATTCCCTATCTGTGCCTAAGAGTTTGGGCAAATGTATCATCGAGTATTGTCTAACAGTCTACTATCTATCAATAAGCGGTACACTACCAAAAAGTAGCCTTTAAGAGCCTTTTTATAAAGTAGTATGGGAAACACTTTTACACCCTCTTGGGGCAAAACACACTGTCTAATCAGACCACACCTCTAATCGATGCATGCGCTATTATCGTATCTGCATGCTGCATTTTACATCAATCAAACATTTCTATCCATTTTATATTTATTTGGTAAACTATTTGGTTATTAAGTGTATATAAGAAGAACATTTTAGCAAGTCAGTGAATTCCATGGACAATGATAAGTACTATCCATCCAACCCATTCATCCATCCACATGCATATTTATATGAAAATGTGAAGACAGTTGCCAAAACTCCCCATACACCGTCAGGACAAATTTACACTTTGGTCAACTGTCAGGGTTAAAATCCATGTTCTGAGTTTTCTGAAGATTTCAATTCCATAGCGACGTTGTTATTCCAAAGACTAAAAGACCCAAAAGTTTTCCCTTTGGTTACTGAGATTAAGGTTAGGGTTAGGTGTACAATACATGTAGTATTATTTAGCTACAGTAATCATTATCAATGTCAATGGACTCGTCTATGGAATTATTCTTATGCCCTCAGTGATTTTTATTATTATTTTAAAAAATCATAATAAACACAGCTCAGTTAGGCTAAAACACGAACAACAGCTTTTAGATTTGTTTTGATCCGCGAATACTTTGATATTTACACTGCATTTAGAGTTTGACTTGGTGCTGCTACTTTAAATCCAGTTAGAGTAACAAGCCAGTGTTGATTGTCTTAGGAAGAATCATTCTGTTGAACTGAAGGACAGTGTAGCAGCAAATCGTTATAAACACAATGCACTTCAACTGCAATTCAACATCATCCATCTTCCTGCCAAAGGCACATTTATAGATGTAGCTAACATCCATGAATCTTAGCCTGTTAATCTGCAACAGGTTTCAGTGTCAAAAGCATATTGACATTTTTTTTGTTCTGATTTAATACATTTAATAAGAAAATATAGTATTTATATATTCTTAGTGTAGTCTCAGACATTCTGAACATATCAAAACTTGGTTACTTCATTTTGTTATTTCAAAATCATTATTTACACAGTAATTCCTCCACTAGCTTTCCATATAGTCACTGAAATACCTAGAGCACTATTACCTATACCATTACAAATGTCTTCCTATTTTCAGTGCACTAATACCTCTAGAAATGGTACTAACATTAAATACTTCTATTACAGACCTTTAAAAATAGTATCTTGTAATTCCCTATGACACTATTTGTTCTCACAAAAACCCCAACTACGTCTGCTAGTTTTACTGCATTTAAATTGTCAAAGGATATATATCAGCAAGTTAAAATAATGTGTACATTTGCAGATCATAATTTAAGTTCTTTTTAATGAGCTTCATTAAAAAAGATGTGTATATACTTATTTCACTCACCTGTTTCAAATCAAAATCCTGCTGTGGTTGAATATCAGGACAGTTTAGAGAATGTGTCCACAGCAATATACTGCACAGAACTGCCACGACTAGTAACATTTTGGATGGTAAGCCAGTGTCTGTGGTTAAAAGCGAAGCTCTGATAGCAATGTGGTGAAGCAGCCAGTGTCAACAAGCTGTTCAGGTAACATGGGGGTTTACCATAGACAGCCCACAAAGGGAAGTGTCTATAACTCAGTCCAAGCCAGGCCCCCGAACGGAGACACATGCATAACTCCACCGCAATAAAACTGGAAGTAGCAACAGCACATTCTCTGAAAAGCACAGTTGCAAACAGTTCTGCAGATTCTTTGAATCTCCACATATGGCACTTTTATGACCCACGATCTGGATTATACTGTCTGAGATATAAACAGAACTAAAACAGGAAAATGTATACAATACTTTGCAAAAGTTTTAAGCCCCCAGTAGAATTGTTTTTAGCAATGGTATAATGGTCATGTATAACATACTGTCAATGACAAGACCCAAAAACTTAATTTGTATTTGTCACTTCATAACACTAATTTTTACTGATCTTCATTTCAATCTTAGTTAGCCTGTCGAAGACTTTTTACTCAATTCCCCTTTTGGAAAAGTGGTTTCCTGGCTGCGATCCTTCCAAAAGGACCATTCCACATTTCAGATCAAGCTTCATTGAACTGTAGAAGCGTCAACTTGGCAACCCAAGGAAGCTACCAAATGCTGCTGTTGCTCAAGTGTAAGGGGAGATCACTCTAAATATTTGCCACTGTAGCCAATAGAATTGTTTATAGTAGTAATAAGGATACTGAGAAATAATTAGATTGGATCCTTATAAGTTACCATTGCAACAACAAAATCATGGTGTATATTATCATGGGCTAAGACTTTCGCAACAATACTGCACATGTATTATTTTATAATAATAATAATATTGATGAGAGGTAAGACCAAACTAAAAGCGTCCACAAACAAAGCACATGATATCAGAAATCAATTCTCATAACCTCAAAGAAAATTTGTAAGGATCCTGAGGATTTCTTGACATTTCTTGATATCCACAAAAACCTAAACAGTCTGCCTAGGAAGAAACATTCACAAGTTTCCTCAGTGTTGCACCCCCAAATATCTCCCACAATCCTTTAGAACAATGACAGTAATGCAGTGCTTCACTTAGAATAACAGTTAAGTAGTTCGCTATTGTCAAGCGATTGCAGGTTAAATTCTGACAATGCCTCAGCTATCAATTGTCCCCGAGCCCCTAAATAGCCCTGCTCTCTGGGTGGGAAGGATGGGACACACCTCTTTTGTCTATAATCAGTGTGACACTGGGCAATCACCAGCCTCTTGTAGTTCATGGATACTGAGCAGGGAAATTAATGCTCCCATACAAGTATGTTCACCTACAGCATAATTTCTCAGGGTTACTACTTTATTGCCCACCTGTATGGCTGTGTTGTAGAGGTGAGAGTCACAAACAAGTCTCAAGTCGTAACTCTCAAGTTTCAAGCAAGTGCCAAGTTGCTGTGAGGAATATTCAAGTGACTCAAGTCTCAAGTTTTCACCGTCAGTCAATAGCCAGTGGTCATAAATAGTAGCATTTCTTGGACTTTTAACTCATCTGAACTCACCATGCCAAACAGTCACGTGGAAAAAATAAATCACATTAAAATCAGTTTCTGCCCATGTCTAAATATTGGCTGTTTTATCTTATCAATAAATATATAATCGGTTTAAAAACAAAAAACGGTACCTTTCTAGCTAACATTTGACAAGCCAAAAATTGAGCTTATATTTTGCATATCACTGTAGTCTTGTTACTAATTTCATAAATTTATCTCTGCTGGTTTCCTTTGTTCTGATAGGTTGCCATGTTTGCACACACTGAAATAGAAATACAATATAATAATGATGTTTAAACAAAAAAAAACCCCACAAAAATGCAAATATTTACTTGAATTGTTTCATGTCATCACTCTTAATTCTAAGCCTTTTATCATTGTTAGTACTGAGTTAGATTTTGTGACTCATGTGACTCGAGGCCCCCAACTATGTAGTGTCATTTTAATGAAAAATACTATTCAAAGATTAAACAGTAACAAGCAAAAACATGATTCATTTTGAAGAACAGATGTTCAAGACTTGAGTTGTTTAGTAATTATTAAAAATATTTTGTTCCTTAGATACATTTTTTTTCAATACTTCACACTGAAATTGTTAAAATATATTTATTAAGCTAAACAAAAAGTTAAATCCACAGTGCAATGATAAGTGTAAAAAAGACCAAAACAAATAAACATAATGACCTTTTGCTTGCATTTCTTTCATAGTTAGGTGAGGTCAGTTATTTAGCTTATTAATTAATCCCCAGTATAAGTTGTAGACAGTGTGAAAAAAAAGTGTCATTTGGTCAAGATCATTAAAACACTTAGTACCCGTATACATTTGAACCTTTCATTAGAATCAACAAACTGAAACGAACAAACAAACCCACATCTCAGATATAAAGCTGTAAAGGTGTAGTAACATTCTTCATATGGCTTTGTCACAGGATTGCAAATACTAATCTTTGGAGACCAGGTATGACTTTAAAAGTCTGACTGATACAGTTTCTTTCCTTTTGTGTGTGACTTTGGTTTTTTAGCAGTTATTCTTAATAGCCCATGTAAGAATCTTCTTGGAATAGATGATGTTGAACATTTTCTTGCAGTTTTTGGAGAGCAATTATTAGGTCTTATTAGTTCCTTCACTTTTTATTTGGCGTTTGTTGTGAGACGAGCACCTTAGCTTTAGCTTAACGAGAGTCATGTCCTCTAAAATGGGCCTGAATCTCCTCCAGAGTTTTGCCTTTAGTCTCCGGGACGAAGAAGATTGTGAAGAAAATGTTGAGGGCGCAGAGACACGAGAACAACCAGAACGTTCCTGCACTGGTTAAGTTATCCTGTGGAATTACAGTTTAACTATTACCATCTCCAAACATCGACCATCACTTTATAAATTACAATAATTCAATAATAAATATAATAATAATAGTCCTTTCATTATCTGAATGTAACACATTCTGAGAAATAACAAATATTCACAAATAAAAACCCTGGCATATTCAAAGCCTTTCATAATTTCATTTTAAATGGGAATTTCTTTATTTAACCTCATATAAGCACAGGTATGTAAAAACTATTCATGTATGCTCAGATACATACCTACTTATCCCATAACCAGATACCCTGATGTCTTTAAAAGGGGGAGGGCACCCAAAATAAACTCTTGTGGGTGCAGGGAGAACATGCTAACTTTACAAAGGCGGCGTCCAAGGTCTGGATCAAACCATGGACGCAGGGTAAACAACACCCAATTTCATTCATATCATGAAATGAAGCAGCACAGTAGATTTCCATGCTTGTTTAAGGTTACAAGGTTATATTTTCTCCACATTTTATATTTGGCATCCATGCTTTTTAAAAATCAATGCTGAAACTTATTCAACGTCCACCCTGCTCACATGCAGAGCTGCATCAAATTCAGCAGTCCTACTGCATACATTATAAAGGCACAAATGCCCGTTCTCTTGATCGAGGAGAGTCATTTAGTTTTTACTCTTTGTACATATCCTTAACATGGTAGTAGTACTGTGACCTTTATTCTTTTGCTGTAATTGCAGCAGGCATTTTCAAACATGAGCGGGGTTGACAAGAGTCCGGCAAACAAAAAGATCCAGCCAATAGAGTTCCATGTTCAGAAACACCCCCTCTAATGATGGGTTAAAGGATTAACACACATTGTAATCTCCCTGTACTGGAAGGCAGAGAACGAGGGGGGCATACAAATAAGAGTCAGTAACTGTAAACATACAGTGTACTAATACTGGCAACTAACTGCTTAGTAAATAAATATTTAAACAGATATTTACCATGAGCATCTGAAAGGTCTTGGTGATAATGAAGGCACAGCTCCAGTTGGTGAGTACACAGGCTGCACTTCCTAGCCCTCGCACTCTGGTGGGAAAGATCTCGGACATCACAAGCCATGGTATGGGGCCCCAACCCACTGCAAAGCCTGAGGAACAGATGCAGGCCCATAGATGGCATTCAGTGCTCAGCTTTTACAAATTCTCCATATTCATTTAGCGCCCTCATATGGACACATATTTCAAGCTATATGATTAGAAACAGTATTACTTATCAAACGAATGGATAATAGTAAACTGATAATAGCCATAACTGAGTTTTTAATATTATGTATTATAACACAACAGGGTTACAGCAGTGTTCTGACCATAAGAGAGCAGAGTAAAGGGGACGAACAAAGTATGCAGTGAAACAAATAAACTACAGACAGTAACTGTAAAAGTGCTTCTATACAGTAAGTAGAACTGATAAAATAGACAAATAGACAAAGAGTGTAGAAACAAGGAGGTGTACCTAATAAAGTAGTCAGTGAGTGAACATACATATACAATAGACAAATGTTTCTGCACATTTGGATAAATCATTACTTATTTAGTAACAATCCACAAAGGTATCTGGAGGCAGTTTGTATTCTTGCTTCTAATACAGAAATACTGTCTTGTATCTGTTAAATCTACCAACAGAGACTTTCATATTATTTATTGAAAAATTGTATTAATATGATTATTTATATACGTTTATGGTCATTTTAATACTGGACCCTTTGTCATCATTGTAATTTCAGACCTCTTTTCAAATGAGGCTTCCATGATCGTTTCACATTGACGTTAGCACTGCTCACAAAAGATAGAAAATATTTAATTATGGCATATTTTCATTTAAGAATGACCTAATTTTGTGAGCAGCACATAAAGTAAATATTTAAAAGTGAAATATTAATATGTAGTAAGTATGTGACTCTGGTGCAACATCTAGCTGCTGGAACAGGCTGTTCCTGATTACCTGGCTTTGAATGGGAAAGTCAGGTGATGCACGTATAACGGAAATGACCGTACAATGGAATTAGTATAAACAGATTTATTCAACAGTTTAGAACTATCACCATAGCATAAAAGAACTAGACCCATGCTTAAGAGTTGTAGAAGTGTCCAAAAACCTTTTTTATATCCAAGTAAACCTTTTTTGTAAATCATATTTGTGCAAGTAAGTCTGTACACTGGACTGGGGCACCACTACTCTTGTGGCAATCAAACTATCCTGCTGGTTTCTCGGTGGTGCTCGGTATGATCTATGAACTGTTAAGATATTTCCTGCTCTTCCGGTTCTTGTACCGACTTAAACAGTTCTCCTTAGCAGAGAGGCTGAATTGGTCATATACTTTTTTAAGCTCTGGAACTGGATGGATTAAAGACTATGTATGTAAAATCTGTTTTTTGTTTTTAAGGTAATTAAAAAGTGTTTTTAAAATGCTTAACATTCGTGTTATTATGTTAGTTTCACGTTTTAACATTGAACGCAGTAATCTGTATTTACCTTTTAAATATACTTTTGAATACTAACAAGACATAGCTGGAGTCCATCTGTTACTATACATACTTTGTTCATCCCCTTTTCATCCCTTTATCTATAATGATAAAGGACCACACAGGAGCAGCACAGATCAGGTCCTATTTTGGTCTTGAATCCTTCTCAGCACTGATGGTATGTTAGTGTGTGCTTTGCTGATACGAATGGACCAATTCAAATATCCAGCCATGAGCATCCTGTGAGCACTGACTGTCTCTGAATTGACATCTATAAGCTAGAGCAATAAGGAAAACGTGTCTAATAGAGTGCAGTAATACAGTCTAAATAGAGAAAAAATGGATTGCAGTCTGTAATCGTAGAATTAAAATTGTATAGCAAGTAGCACTGATAAAATAATAAGCATAGAAACAAGGAAGGTACTTAAACTGACCTACTAGTGCAGGTAATTAATTAATGAAGGATCCAATTATTTGTTCTATTAAGTAAATGCTTTGTATCAACTGATATGAAATCCACACCACACCACAAAATGCATGTGCATTTATAGTTATATATGATATAATTTATATATATATATATATATATATATATATATATATGACCTATTTATCCATCACAGCAGCTCATAATTTAGTTTATTTCAAATAATGTAATGTGGGATCTAGCTGCATATATAATAAACTGCTGTTTTCTATAATACTATTTTTTTTGTGTCTACAAAACTTTAGGTGTGCCCATTTACAGACTTTTTACTCACAATGTGTTACAAAATACAATTCTACTTACCTGCTATAAAAACTGCCATGCTAGTGAGTGCAAGCCAGGTCAGATCAGTATGTGGGGCATCGCTGCTTATGTCCTGAGTTTGCATCAGTGTACTGAGCAGTGATGAATTACTTGGCTTCAGTGTGGTCAACTTGAAATAAACCCCAAAAGCTACTTCACTCACACACATAACAGCTCCTGATTAGGAAAGAAAAAATAAGTTGTGGAAAAAGGCAGGGTTGTGTGTCGTCTATGATACAATCATCTACAATGTGTGAGCTGACATTATCTGGTATGTCTGTCGTGGCAAAATCCAGTCAAAAACATGCCTTAAGGGTGCACATATTCACGGCAACATGCAGCCAGGTAGGACAGGCTAACGCAACTGCATGCTGCATGAACCTAGCTAGAGTTCTTACCTAAGTGTGCAGGACTGAAGGTAAAAATTAATGACCAAACTGGAGACAAATACAGACACCACCAGCCTTGCAGTCTATACTTGTTGTGCTTCAAAGTGCACCAAAGAGTAGAGCAGTATTATAAAGGGAGCAGTGATGCAGTGTTATTTTGGTTACAGCACAATAAGTAAGTGCTTTTCGCAGTATTCATAATGAAAGTAAGCAGCAGAGGAAGAAATCAAACATAGAGAACAATAAATCAGCATCACCTCTGCTGCTATCTTTTTTTAATGGTGGAAGTTAAATGAACAAAAAATATCTGTAAGCTGTCGCTTGTAATTCTTGGGCAGAAAAAAATAATTGGAATCAGCCGTTCTGGAGTCAGGAGGATCTGGGGGGTGGTCTGGCTGGGCCAGGCTTTAGTTCTCCTAAACCTTGACTTTGACTAAGGGCAGAGCTGGGCGTTCACAGTTAAAGAGATTTATGATAATCTGGGATTTTGGTTTGATGTCTCCTTAGTTTGGTCGCTCAGGTTTGTTGATTGCTGGGGAAGTGGGTCACCGATTTCTCATGTGATTCCTATTGACTGTATAGATTCTGCACTCCTAACCAATAAGTAACTACAATTTCGCTTTCCTCTCTGAGCTGATGTTCCAGTATCAGCTTCAGCACCACACACTTAGATGTTCCTCCTCTTTAGCATCACTCTACTGGTTTTCATCAACAGAATCCAGTCCAGCCATGCTCAGGTCCCACCAGAGTGCAGTAACTCCCTCCATCATTTAGTTATCAGAAGTGTGTGCCCAAACTCGGTGCATCTCTACTTTAGAAGATATATTCTCTGATTGGAATTATCATTATTACTAAAATCCCAGAAAATATCAACATGATGACATTGGTCAAAATTACACACCCCTATTTTAAAGTATTAGTGAGAGGATATGAGATGTAGTTACTGGTAACCTGATATGATAAGAAGAATTTTCCTTCCAGCTCGATCCATGATTAAAGCTGCCACTGCTGTGAAGAACACTTGAGTTGCACCCACAGCTACTGTGGCAAGATCTCCATTCTAAAATAGAACAATAAGCGTAAAATACCCATGTTTCAGAGGCAGCAGCCATAAAGGTACTATTGTCTAAGGAGCTGATTTGGAAAATATCCCAAATAAGAAATACTTACCTTTAAATGTGCTTTTTCAAATATGGTTTCAGCATAGAACATGATGGCATTGATGCCATTGAACTGTTGTAAGAGCATCAACATGATACCCACTAATAAAGGTTTATAGACACCAGGATCTTGCAGATCAGCCACACTGAAACTTCCCTCCTGCAATTAGAGTACAGTTCTATTATCCCACCTGACCTACAATCGGGGGCATTTCTATCTTTCTGTGCATATGATACATGCAAACGATTAATGCACAGCTACAAACAACTGCTTATCAAATTCAGGCAATTTTGCTACTTAGCATCATAATTACCATTCTTTTTACCCAGTGTGCTGTTATTATTTTCTATGATTAAGTACATAAATTGACTAAATTTTGTGATTTTCTTACGCTTGGGGCTGGAACTTAATAGCTCTGCATATTTTAGTATTTTCCTTGCTTTCAACAAATTTGATCCAGTACTCCAACTTGTAGCTCATTAACTAACACATTGCTTAGTTAAATCAAATGTGTTTAAACAGGAAATGCACTAAAATGTGCAGAGCAGGGGGGATGGGCTTCAGGACCAGGACTAACAAACACTGAATTAAACAATTTGTTGATTTTCTTAATGACAAGAAGACAATGCAACAGCTGCAGCAATGTGTGTATCTATGCTAGATCATTCTAAGAGAACAGCTGACACGTGGAAATGTATTTTTGCACACACCAAGTGTTGTGCTGTTCTGAATATTGTTTAAATTGTAAGTACAAAACAATATGAAGAATATAAAGAACTGTAAACTAATTACACAGCTTTGTCCAGCAAAACATCATAGTTTAATAGGAGTCTTATTTTAAATACAGTATAAATAAACTAGGTCTGGTTCACTAAAATTACCCAGCTTGTCCATCAGGAAATCATCACCTCATATTGAGAAGCTGCCTCAATCCTAGCACACTCCAATTCCACTGGAACGTCTGGTCCCCTCAAAAAACGGAGCGCTTCTTCTGCTTCTCTCCTTTTTCCATGTGCCATGAGGTAGCGAGGTGTCTCCGGCATGAAGCACATGAACAGCATCATCAGCATCGGCGGAACAGAGCAGATGATGGCCAGCCACCTCCAATCCAGAAACATACCTGAGAGATCAACAAGATCAAACTTTTTAAAAACAATCTACTCTACTGAAGCAATTCGTAATTCAAAATTCATAATGTCAAAAGCAAAAGTACAGTGTATATATGATACCACCAGTTACATATGAGATCATATACAAGGTAAACAAATAAGACAAAATGATTATACTTGGCCATTGGTTCATTGAGGAAAATGATTCAATATCACATATTTGTGAGTGGCAAAAGTATGTGAACCTTTGCTTGCAGTATCTGGTGTGACCCCTCTGTGCAGCAATAACCATTGGGTAACAGTAACTGTTGATCAGTTCTTCACACCGGCATGGAGGAATTTTAGCCCATTCCTCCATACAGAACTCTGGGATGTTGGTGGGATTCCTAACATTAACATTAACATCCTTCCACAATATTTTCGATGGGATTAAGGTCAGACTTGGCCATTCCAAAACATAAAAACTTTGTTCTTCTTTAACCACTCTTTGGTAGAACGACTTGTGTGCTTAGGGTCATTATCTTGCTGCACCTTCTCTTGAGATTCAGTTCATGAGCAGATGTCCTGACATTTTCCTTTCGAATTCTGTGATATAAATAAGAATGCATTGCTCCGTCAATTATGGCAAGCCATCCTGGCCCAGATGCATCAAAACAGGTCCAAAACCATCACGATATTGCAAGGAGAAAGCCACTGCTCTCCAAAAAGAACATTGCTGCTCATCTGCAGTTTGCTAAAGATCACATGGACGGCTATTGGAAGAATGCTTTGAGGACGGATGAGTCTGAAATAGAACTTTTTGGTTTAAATGAAAAGCGTTATGTTTGGAGAAGGGAAAAGACTGCATTCCTGCATAAGAACCTTGTCCCATCTGTGAAACATGGTGGTGCCCGAAACATGAACGATATGGAGAAGATCTGTATGAAGGAGTGGACCAAAACCATGGTCAAGAACTACAGGAAATGTCTGTAATTGCAAACAAAGGTTTCGGAACCAAATAGAAAGTTCTGTTTTTCTATTTAAATACTTATTTTATGCAATAAAATTAAAATTCATTATCGAAAAATCACACCATGTGGTTTTCAGATTTGTTTTTTAGATTCTGTCTCTCACAGTTGAAGTGTACCTACAATAAAAAATTACAGATCTCTCTATTCTTTGTAGGTGGGAAAACTTGTAAAATCAGCGTATCAAATACGTAACTTTTTCCCACTGTATGTACCTCTTTCTCCATCGTCAACAGAGAAATGATAAAAAAAGGGCTATAAAGGGCTACCACAGGTGTGTTAATCTTGTAGTGGAGTTGTCTCCAGAAATATAAGCAGACTAATGCAGACGATTGGTTAGGCTTCAAATGATGAGCCACCATCCATAAAAAAAATTTAATCCAAGCCTGATAATCTAAATATTATACACTAAATGTCATCAATATAGATTTGGGTGATTGTATATCTAGGCTTGCTCTTGCTTTAGTCATCGAGCCTTCATATTAGAACATTTCAGATGCACAGCAATATCAACTGTTCAGTCCTGCATTGATTTCAGAATTGAGATTTTTGCCTAGAGCCCTGGCTGTCATGTCTGAGTTGTGTCTTTAAGTAGGAGAGCAGATCAAACACAGATACAGTAAAATGCTGGGCGTATTTAGTTTGTTTGCTTGGTTAATGACATCCAGATGGTGCAGAATGCACAATAAGTGGTTAAGGGCAAGGGCTTTAATGACTTTTCTGACTCTTTTTAGCATTACTGAAATAGTTGCTGGTAATGATGGTGTATGTCCAGTATTTCTATTATAATACCCACTTACTTTAAAAGCTTTGTCATTTTAGTATCATTTGATTATAAAATACAACAATATTGCCTTTGGGGAATTTCTTGCATTAGTCAGTTCATGAATAGACTTATTACCAGCTATGTAGGCTCCCATGATTCCAGTTACTGCCATGAGCTGCACACAGGATCCCGTTGTCCCTCTGACATGCTTATGAGATGTTTCTGATATATAGAGCTACAGCAGCAAACAAAAGGCATTTTAAATGTTGGATGGAATTAGTTATCATGAAACTGCAAAAAAAAAGCACTCCTAATAAAGATTGGTAATGTATTTTAAATATGAAAAAAAAATCACCAGACTTGCTTTTTCTGACCACACTGCTTCCTTTCATGTAGCGACCTTTAGTCTTTTGCAATCTTTGATTTGTCATTGCTCCTCTCTTTGTTTTGGATGCTCCTCTGAGTGCAACCAACTAAAACAGCAATTTCTTACTTTAAGCATCCTTCCTCTACCAACATTAAAAATGAGACTGATTTCCCTCTGATTTCTTCCGTATTATTAACACACTTATAATCTAGCCTGTAAATACATATGTGGATTGAATCCCTAAGGTAAACGGGAACACTCCACAATGAAGTGCTTATTATGGGATACACTACTTTAAAATATCAGCGAGATACGCAGGAGCCCAACTCTCTATTTAAATCAGGTCAAATGTTATGTTAATAACTTGCCACTTCACATTCAGTTCTCATTTTGGTGTAAAAAATATTTGTGATATCATCTCACAAAAATTTGAGGATAGTTTTTTAACAGGTATTTAATTTTGAAGTATCCCATGCTTTTTGTGAGAAGTATATATTGGCCATTGGTCACCCTGCTCTCGAAATAACAGCATCAGTCATAGAATAAGTCATCGTTCGATCACTTGTTTTTAATGGTACAGGGTGTATCCTTCTGATGCAACAGTAAGCTAAATTAAAGTAGTTTAATTCAGTAATTTCAGTCAATTTTATTAAAATATTGGAGGTCTCTCTCCAGAAGCTGACAATAAACTACAGGTGTATTTGTAGTTCACCATCAGTTTCTGTTGCTGCTCCATGAGTACGTTCCACCTGGAACAAAGCAGTTCCATATACTGCTGGATCCAAGTGTTGAGAAACTTTGGCAAATAGCTAAAAACACAAAAACCTGAGAGCTTCTGCCCTAAAATTAAACAAGCATGTATAAGTTAGCAAGTATTAGCATGAAATCTAAAGATCTAACTTACAGGCACGACAAGTGACGTCACTCCACTGGCCACACCAGTAAGCACTCTACCCAAATAGAGCATCCAAAGGTTCTGAGCAGCAACTATGATGGTGAAACCAAAAATGAAAGGCAAAGCGCACAACATGACACTTAGTTTCCGTCCAATCTTCTCCACTATCCAGCCTCCCAGCAGACCTCCCACTCCAGCTCCGATCGTCACCACAGACTGAAAAAAAAAAAAAAAAAGATTTTCAGAAAGGTTTTACGAGAGAAATGCTGGTGCAAATCTAGTGTCCCTGAACAAACAGTAAGATGAAATTTTAGATATTACATAGGAATCATCAGGGTTCTAAACAAGAAACGGCCTACAGTCTTGTCTAGAATGCTCTTTCCAAATTCTAAATTTGACAGCTTAAATACATGAATACTTCAAAATCTGATTTTCAGATCACAAGGTAGTCTCTGGAAACTGCTCCCTGACTTCGACTATGATAATAAAGACATTTACTAGACACTTTACAATGAACAAACAACCAAGATCTTCACTATCAACCGTGTCTGTATGCAAGAAACTTAACCTTTAATGCTTTCCATTTAAATCGGCCACTTTATCAGGACAAAATTGCCATTTTTCTGACCTGGATATTCTCATACTTACATAATACATATAATACATATATATTATATAACAAATACAAATAGAATAACATTATTGTAAAGCGCTGAATTACCCTGTGTAAAAACTGTACCATATACTTTGCTAGCAATGGTTGGACCCCTTATACCCCTTATCAGAAATTTAAATCTTTACTTTGTAGTTACAGCAATGTTCTGGAAACATTCTTCAGAGATTTTTCTCTTTTGGATTGATATCTAGTAACTATGGAGGCTGTTTGAGTATAGGGAACTCAATGTCATGTTTAAGTAACCAGTTTGTATTATCCTGCTGGAAGTGGCCATCAGATGAGGTTACACTGTGTAGCACCAACAACCATAGCATTTTTAATATCACTTAAATCAGCAGGTCGTCTGGCCCAAGTCTATACCCAAATGCACTGTGTCTACAAACCTAATAAAGTGGCCAATTTATATATTAATAAACTTTACTTACTCACTTGTCTGCAGATAAGATTCAAATATTCAAGTCTTGCCAAAACATAATATTTTATGCCAAGAGTTTCATACCCCAAACCAGGAGGCCTCTTCAGTGGTGAGTCTCAGCCTCTCATCAGATGTTCGCTGCAGATCTGGGATGGCAGGAGAGCTGTAGCCAAGCACAAAGCCGAAGCTAAGGGGACCAAGAACAGCTGCAAACGTGGCCAGGTACAGCTTCCCATTTTTAACGTTGCTGAAGAACAGAGGTTTGACAAAAATAGAATTCTCACATTTCAGCCTAGGTAACAGTGTTTGTTAACACAATAGACTTAGTATAAATATCAGGGTTTTAAAAAGTTCCATAGAGTTAATGTAAGCCCAACTGAAGTTATTTAAAGTTTCTGATTTAAACAAACATGTGATGATGGGGTACATGTGTTGCCACTAGCTTCAAAATCCACTCAGTGGCTTACCTTCTGTTTCAAGAGCAAGTTAAAAAAGGGGTGTGTGTGTGTGTGGGTGTGTGTGTGTGGGTGTGTGTGTGTGGGTGTGTAT
>JAUZST010054790.1:0-24158 GCA_034779995.1 Parotocinclus haroldoi | reverse complement strand
ACAGACAGACAGAGAGGGGGAGAGAGACAGGCAGACAGACAGACAGAGAGGGGGAGAGAGACAGGCAGACAGACAGAGAGGGGGAGAGAGACCGGCAGCGAGGCAGAGGTTTGAATATATATGATTTGCAAATTTACCCCTGTGACCCAATAAGGCTATTGTATCTCTTTTTTAGATAATTACCCTACTTAATCCATATACAATGCTCACAAAAAATAGGCGATATTTAAAGATGAAATATCCCATAATTTTTGTGGGAAGTATATTACCAGCTACATAACTTGATGTAGCTTTTTAGTACAGCAGTAGTAAGGACATTTAAAACAGTCAAACATCAAACAGTTTTATTAAACACACAATGTTTTTCACACACGTGACGTCAGTTTGAGCAGTTTGTTTGCATAGACACACACCGGAGTTAAATGCACAGTCTCGGGCACACTTCAGTTTCTGTTCTGTTCACTTTAGTGTCATAAGTAACACAGCAAGTATGTTACATAACAGACAGTTTCTCATCTGTGTGTTTGTGTGTGAGAGAGAACACGTGTAAGGTGGGGCTGAGCATGTCAGGGCATTGCACGTACCTCTGCACTGGGATAGGCTTTTACCAGCCTTAAACAGTAAAAACAATCACTATATTACGGCCAGTGTATGGGAAGCACCGCACTATCTGGGCTATTTAGTCAGTGCTGGTACACAACAGTGTAACATACAACATTTTGTGTGATACTTAATATGGCGTTCGGTAACATCCATAGTATTTCATAGAACATATAGTGGATTTTAAGTGACGCATACCTTCACTTTTACTTTAGTGATCTAGATTTTATGATGCAGGTGGTAAGTCAGTTTTTACTGATCTTGTTGCCTTTATCGATCCTTACCTCCAGCTTATTCTGACCAAATCCTAAAGTACCGAAACAAATCCTATTATACATACCAAAATTCCGCTTAATTGGACCAAAGAATGTGAGAAGCGAATAAGAAAAAGAAGCCACAAGTTGCCACTTAGCCACTGCAAAGCGGGTCAGCGAGGTATGGGAGGATTTTTGGGATCCCCGGGAGAATTTAACCTTTTATCGAAGGTCAAGAAATCTGAGTTGTGTTGACAAGAGCAAAACCAGCAGGAGGTGACCACGCCCATCACTTTCTTGATTTTGTTCGAGTCCATCAAGAGAATGCGTCAGATCACACTGGATAAATTCTTGAAACATTGACTGGAAGTTAGTAATAAATTGTTTTTACAGTATTATGCTTTGCATGCTGAGTATCTAAACATTGTGTTGTAGATCGTTTCGAAAATATTGGTTGCAAATTTATTTTTCAATGAACGTTCGTAAGTAACAGTAGTTCTTGTTTGTACGTTCACTATACGTGTATATCGCACAATAAAGGTTTAATAAACATTTAATATGTTACATAAATTATAGCACCTCCCATCTTGTAACATAGGGCATGTTTGTTTAATCAGACCAGCCGGTTCTCAGGACCAAAACAATCGCGTCCCAATGTTGTCCGATTAACCGAAATTGTATTTATTTTATAGGGTGCTCAGATATGAATTTACATTATGTAATTACCCTAATTTAACTAATTATTGTAACAAAAAGCTCAACTCAACTACTACAAAAGCTTCTGAAATATGATTCATTTAGTGGTTTTTCACTGCTTTGTTTTTCGAATTAAGTTTATGAAGTTGAATTAATTTAATGTGAATATGCTGCGTCAGCACAACTAATTAGTACACATTAAAATGTTTTATTATTTTCTGTATCATGACTGATATGATATGATATGATAAATCTTATTGTAGTATTAATTCCATTTTTAGTTCTCTATCTAGAAATTATTCGTCAGCCACATGGTAACACTTTGTGTGAGGGGTCATAGGTTTCATTAGTTCTTTGATCAAATGTTTTTGTGGTGGTCATTGTGGGGGGCTCTATCGGCCCTCTCTATGGGGTCTGTTCATTATCAGCATGCATGAAACTGAGAAGCACATAGCCAATTTGGTCCCCTTAGGATTTGGATTGTCAGATCCAGCCAGATCGTACATAAATCAGTGTCAATACAAGAAATCCGTCCAGTACAGTTAAATAAACCCATGGCGAAGTTGGTTCCAAAGTTAACAGTGGTTTGTGAGTAACAAAATTAAGGAAAGTCTGGATGCCTGCTTTATTTTGACATACATATGGTTTCAGAACAAGCTTTCTGCAGCTGAAAAAATCAGTGTCTATATTAGAAATTAGTCAAATCCCAAAAAACAAAGTTGCAAAAGCAAAGGCATACTGGGTCCAACATTTACAGTGGCATACGAAATGATGAAATATTTCTGGAAATTTCAGTTATTCATTTTGGATCCTTATGAGTTAGGTCCTACCATTTTCTTCCCGCCAGGTAGCCAGCTTTCTGAATGGAGCAACAATATTGTGGTTTACCTCAATCTGTGGGTTGGGTTTTTATTCCTCTAGATTGATTGGGTCACCATTAGTGAGTGATATACTTAACGCTCAACTTTTAAATGAGTCATAGTCTATGTGTACTTGGGGTGGTACTTTGCCCAACACTTTGTGGGGTTACTCTGGGTGCTCCAGTTTCCTCCGAAATAAAGATAAGCATTATGTCACTCTAAATTATTTTATGTGAGTGTTTCTGACTAGTGTGATGGACACTGATGCTGATGTGATGTTTAAATAAATATACTGTACATGAAATCTGTACTTTGTACTTTAGAAACAAAAGGTCCGTTGTTAATCTAAGTTAACCTATAGCAAACTTATAATTGAAACAAAAATTAAAGCATTACTTTGCTTAGTGAACCCCTCTGAATACCCCCCCCATCTGAACCTTTATTATGGAATGGAAGAGAAGGTTGTTACTTAAGCTTTACCTTTACATATATTTTTATAGCCCTGTATACATCCAGGTTTAGTTTTAGCATGGGTTCTTTCCGTGTCCCCACACATGATCTATTCACATTTGACAGGCCTCAGACATTTTTTTCTCTTCCTTTGCTTTTGCCTGGTTGATTTGATTAAAATAAAATGGACCTGTAACACACATATTGTAGCAGCTCATTATATGCTATATTTAACACACTGTATATCCACCTGCCCCTAGATGTGAGTATAAAGTTTCTTCTCTATCTCTGGTAACCCTGTTCCTCCACCCCATCCTGCCCAGAAAAACAGCCATTATATAACCAAATTGGTTGGGGGGTTACAACACACTGCTTAACAAGTGGAACAACCAAGAGGGATTATTATTTGCAGGTATTATTGAAGTATTATATAAATCCTTACACACTGCTAAGATGTCATTGTTATTCAAATCATCTAGAGTCTTCAAAATTGTCTGTTCTGTTCACAAATCTTTTTTCAATAGCGGTGGTGTTGGTTTATGTAAGTTGCTATGAGGTAACTGACCTCATGCTCTGATGTCGGTGGGCCTCTGTTCCAGACCAGCTGCACCTAAGAGCTGAAGCCAACACTTGAAAAGCATGGAAGCATTCCAGCTTAGGCAGCAACACAATAATGGTGGAAAAGCACTATGAGCAACTTGACTACTTATTGGTTCTTGAAGATATTTCACCTCTCATTTGGAAGGCATCTTTAGTTCTAGAAGCTGATGGGGAAGTCCCAGTTATTTGACCTCTAGTAAGGTTGTCACCTTGGAGGTGGTTCAATACATGAATCATGTTTTGAGTCATTAGGATCAGAGGGGCCAAGGTGTGACCTATCTGCGAAACATTGCCCCACCCTGCCGTCATGTGAGACATTAGGGTCACATGGGTTGAAGTTTAAACTGCATATGAATGAGATTTCAAGCCTGCTTTGTAGGTGGCTGATGTGATATAATACATTCATTACAAATAATAACAGTCATTTTGTGTTCAAGAGCATTTGAACAGATATACCTAATAAAGTGGCCAGTAATAAATATTTTTCAATAAATAATTTGGAGTTGTCCTTTAAATTACTAGCATTAACATTAGATGTAGTCGCTGCTTTTCTTTTTTAAATTACTATACTCAAATTGAGTAGTAGGGGGATGCAGGCAATAAATAGTACCAGGAAGTTGATTATATTGTTCCCACACAAAGTAATTAGAGAAGGACGTGATCTCTGAGTATCATACAGTTGCCAAGTACACAGCAGACAGGTCAGCATGTTCCCTTCAAGCCCAGATTGGTGACATAACCACCACATCCCTGCCACCCAACTGGGACTATTTCACTATTTCATAACTCCCATCATATGTGTCTTATTGTGTCCTTTACATGCATTATGTATGTCAATATGTCACTATATGCAATTAAACATTGTGAAGTACAATTAAAATGTCATTATGTTCATGTCAAAAGGTCAAAAGGTTGGTATAAAGTTTGTGTAAATCCCACATGACAAACTCTCTCGCAATGTATCTCATTGTTCCATGCAATGTTGGCAAAATTCCTTATGCCAAACTGATTTGTGTGTTCTGGCTGGGAGAACTAGGAATCCAGTTCAGTAACACAAATATTTTTTACTGCTGTCATTAGATTCAATCTGCAGTTCAATTCCAATAACTATGATCACGCAAAGCTCATTAGAAAAAAAACATATTAATTGTATTCTTACAATCAAATAAGTATTAATCATATGTAAATCCTAATGAAAAGGAAACGCAGTGGACACCAGACTTGTGTGGAATACCAGGAAATTGCTTCACATTTGAACCAATAATTCTAATTTGGTTATCCATCTAGCGATAGCCCTCTTAGCAATCTGCACAAGCAGATGGGCAACAGTAATTGAAATTCTGCCATGCCCACGAATATTGTTCAGTTTTGTTCCTGATGATGAATTCATAAACATTTGTACACAATCTGAAACTGGGACTTTTTAGAGATGGGTTGTCACCTTTTCCTTCCTGCCTGCCTCTTTCTGAGCTCCTCAGATATCTCCTATTTGTGCCATATTACACTTCCACAAACACTGTGAAAACCAAACTTTGATGCATGCCTGTTCTGTGACTTCAAGTCAAGTAGCACAACAACATGTAGGCTCATGTAATGTGCAGTAATACAGCCTGGGATGCGGCATAACACAACCCTTAATCAGTGAACGCATTAACTAAAGTTTATCAGCTTGACAGCATCAGCTTTCTTCATTTACATTTACAGTATTTAGCAAACACCCTTATCTTCAGTGTTGGAGTTGTCTGGTATAAGTTGTCATTACTATAAATGCTTGTCAGATAGCTTATGGAAGTAAATGATTCTGGTCACACCAGCTCTGGATTAAAACTTTTTTGCATATCAGAAACTTGGCTAGCAGACGCTTGACACTGCAGTATGTAAGTTTATTTCCCAGGGCTAAGGGGGAAGTAATTTGAGAAGGAAATTGCTAAGAAGTGTGAGGGATGACCTGTGAACAGGAAGGTCAGGGTCGAGTGTCAGTGCTACCAGTGAAGAGAGTTTAGATGGACAGAAAAGCACATTAGAGGAGAGGCTAAGGAAGATTGGAAGAGTTATTTTTCAAAACAGAAACACATATGCTTCCCACCATCAATGCAACAAGTGACTAATGACTGAAGTGTATGATCTGTTAATGAGACTAAATAAGCATATTTACAGATATGCATGATATACTGATTTCAGTGCTGGCACACATTTCCCATTATATCATTAACTTGATATCTGAGTGTGTAGATTTATGGCCAGCTACATGCAATGATTCTGTCATTGCATAATATAAAAGAGTGCAGCTTGCCTAGGAAATTTATATAGTGAAAAGCTTCTTCTTTTCCATGAATAACCAAGAGCTTTTGTAAATAAAAGACAGACACTGGAAAGAGCACTTCCTTAGAAACAATGTTAGAAACCCAGGTTTGATTTGTTACAAGAGGGTCAAGCCATGGTTACAAGGCCTTGCACTATACAGAATTCTGGGACAGCACCCTGGCCAGAATAAATGGGCTCAAAACAGGAATTTTCACTCATACGTCTTCTGTTTATTCTTCTCCTCCTGTTATTGCTCTGTTATGCAAATGTAAGATCGAGGATAAACAGTCCATCAAGATTTCTTCTTCTGTTCACATTATAATTTACCTGATTTATACTAGATTTCCTCCTGTTCATTTGCGGAATTGCTCTTCTTGGGATTTAAACTTGGCTTTTGTTAGTATAAAATACTTCCTGATTATTTCCAAGTGATTTACATGAACAAATTGCTTGTTTGAAAGGGGCCTATTCACAATCCTTGCAATAGTCCTCTGCAAAGATATCAAGAAACCTCACAAACTGTAGAGACTGTGTGTCATCTCTGTCTACATTTTATCTACTACCTACCCCCTTATTTGTCGGACAGTCTGCAAATACCTCTGCTCTGATAGCCATGCAATATTTCAGAAGCTAGTCTTGGCTCTTGAATGCATTTCTGAGTCTTAAATAAGTCTTAAATAGGACATGGCTGCATGACAGAATTAAAGTGGTTTTTTGACAGTTTATCAAAAACCAAAGCATAACCACAATCTCTTTAAGTCATCTATAACAGTTCAAAAACATATTGTTCAATGCATATTTAAAACACATTGCAGCAATACCCGTTGTAACCACATTACAGTCATAATGGTCTTTAATGGTTTCTCTCAGCTTTAATGGGTAAATCAAGTGTCACTTCCATTGTGGCCGGCACTTTTGCCAGATTCTCTGTAAAACCTGACCACATAAACTCTTTAGAATTTCCGATTACGTCAGCGTAGTATTTGTTAGTCATGTCAGTGTTAGACTAAACATGAAGACGATGAGATGGAAAACCTGTTACTACTCACCATAACAACACATCCCAACAACACATCCAGACATAAAGCGAGAGACTGGACAAAGATGAGCATTCACTGAAAAGTTGTATTTGTTTTGGCACCCTTTAATCCTGGCAGATGTTTTGTTAATGAGTTAATTTACCCTTTTGGATTATGACTACAGAAGTCAAATCCATTTCACCTGTTTAATTTAATAACACTTCTCACAATAAATAGGGGATATTTAATTAGGCGATAATTAATTTTGAAATATCCCCTAATATTCATGAGCAGTATAGTTTTTCTTCCTTAATTGCTTTTGGGGGTCACAGTGTGGTCACAGTGTTTTCCTGGGCAGTCTATAGTTTTGTATACTGCATGTTATTGTTTCATTTGTATTTGATTCATGCAAAATCAAGCTTCTATATAATGTCTTTATATGGGCTGCAGTGGTGTAGTAATATCTGATGCAGTGGGTTTACTGCACCACTTATAAGCATGTCAAGCATTTAGTTTCAGCGAAGCAGAATGTGTCTCCTTTGGCAGTGTTAGCGTTTTCATTATGTCATCGTGACAACCCAAAACTAGCCTGAAGTTCACATCAAATCCCAGCTGAATTATATTCCTCCATGTTTTATTGCAACATAAGCATACATTCCCAGGGTGCTTTATGAATACCAAAATAGAGTTTGTCTTAAATGTTTGACGTTTTTCTTTGTCTTTACTGCCTTTATCTCCCAACGTTTCTTCTTTTGTAGATTGTGCACAGTCATCTTTGTCATGGAGCCAAGATCCAAATGTGGCAGAGGAAGCTGCCAGAAAGAGAGGTGGATTAAGATATCAACTGGAGAAAATATGAAACGTGAGGGATGAAAACATATGAAATATCTATGAAGGGACTTCACATTTAAGTAGTAAAAAAGAGAGCATGAATGATGAATTCTATTGCCAGAAAGAAAAAATGCGGAAAAAAAACATGAGCATTATGGTGTAGTTTTGGACCCAGAATCAGCATATGTTTTTAATCAGGTCCTCTGTATGTGAGTTTCCCAGAGACACTGTGGGGTAGGCATGTGTAATTAGGTTACATTTCTCTTTAATAAGGCTCTGTGCACAGGACTGAAGTGTCAGCTCCTTGGGATATATTCACACAGAGTTCTCCATTGTCAAAGGATCACTTTTGATTTTCCACACACCGCATACAAATCCTCGGGCATTAATATAAGTTGATCTCTTCTGCTGTCATAAAATAATCAGCACTATTTTGGGAAAGTTTTCTGTTTGGGGAATGACTGGGAGTTTGTTTTCATTCAGCCACAAGAGCATTGTTGAGGTTGGACACTAGCATAGATTGGTAAGGCCTGACTCAAAGGTGGCATTTTAATTCATTCCAAAGGTGTTTCTGTATGGTTGTGTATCTGGCAGCACAGTCAAGTAGCTCCACATTAAACTTCCCCAAGTAGTTCTCACATGGAGGGCCATTGTCATGCTGAAACATTCTGGAACTAGCCAAAACTATACAAATAGTTCCAGAACTTTATCTCAAACAAACTTTACAATTGGCCTTATGGCAAAAAACTGCATCATTGTCCTACCATCTGCCAAAGCAAGATTGTACAGTGGTACATGAGGCTATGTCCTCTTAAAAAGAGATTGTCTTATGTAAAATTACTTTTCATGTCACTCCAATGAAAACATCTTTTGACAACATTAGAACAGTCGTAGAGTTACACGAACCAAACACATTTATAAAGGCTGGGATGTCACAAGCCTACGGAGAAAACCACTGCTCCCCATGGGTTTTTAAAAAACATCTGGATGTTCAATATGCACTTTTGGGACAATTTTCTGTGCTATGATTGAAGTATAAAAGCAATGTTTAATAATACAAAAAACCTCATCCCATGCAATGTAAATAAATCATCGTTGTGTGGAGCTGCTTTGCTGAAATGGAAATGTAGTTGTAGATAAAGGAACAGTATTTTTCATGACTGCACAGTGCATGTTTTATCAAAATCTTCAACATGAAAAGTGGTGTGGGTATATGTTTTTATTTTAGGCAGACTATTACTTGTGCAACTTGGATAACAATCAAGCCACATTATCAAAGCATAAAAAAGATTTAGAAATCACATTTTGTGCAGTGTATTGTTCTATATTTTATATGATCTAAAAGTCATTTGTGTTGCTCGAGTGATGCTATAGCATTTGCTGGACCACCATCATAGTGAACAGAGTTGAACTCCTGGCAACATCTTCTGGTTGGGTTGCACATCACACAGACACATAATTGGCCCCAGTGATAGTAGTCTACTTCCTGAGTAACTAAGTATTTGGAAATTAAAGTAAAACAATGCAATTTCTTCAGTGAAACAACAAAAACTGTAAACATAGTGTTCTTTTATGCATTTATCTACCATATTGTCTGTTTAGTTAGGTATCTGTTGCAGGGAGAGCAAAGGCTTGATAACTAAAAGACATAAAATCAGTATCACCCACTGTTCATGTATAGTCATAGTGAAACGACCTTTGACAAGAGCTAGCTGTGCTATTTTGTATACATGAGCTAAGAGCGTATGTAGCATATCACTAAATGGTAGAGCGAAATATGCAATCCATCACACCAAGAGAGCAGGACTGACATACACTCTTGCACTTTTGACCCATGGATAGCTGTGACATGGCCAGGATTCAAACTGAATCACTTCAATGGCTGCATCACTCAGGACCAAAATTCCTTGCTTGTATTAATGTGGCAGTAGGCTATTGAATGCACTGTACTAAGCACAATCTATATACTTTGTAAGCATGCTCTCAAATTCTCAAAATCAAACTCTCTGAAAAGCAGATGTTGACCTATGCTCAGCTGTTAATGTGTGCAATAAGCCTCTGTGCGAACCACAACTCTTTTAATACAACAAGGTTTTTCCAACTCAAACCACTGCAGGGACGCTTCTGGCTAGGTCAGGGCATGCTTATGCCTGTGCACTGTGTTCTCCAATCATTACCCCCACAACCATGATAAAATGAAATTATGTCTTCAACTGTCATTCAGCTAACATCATAACAATTGTAGACATCTTAAAGCTGAGAGTTAGAACTAAGGCAGTTTCTGAGATCTGGGTTTCAAAACTCATTTCAAGTTTTAAACTCAATTAACCACTCAGTATAAACCGAGTTTGGCTCCTTTAATTTTAAATGTATTCACATCTCATTTATGTATTATTCAATTTCTCCTAAGGAATTTTCAGATAAACATCTGTGAAATCTGATGTGTAAACAAAACTTAAATGAAAACCACAATTACATATCTTGAGCTATGAAAGAGAAATAATTTAACACTAGTTTTTTTTCTTATTGGATTAGCTGTATGTCGGAGCTAAATCCTTGAGGAGATGTATTATAATGATACAGTGAGACTGGCTGATCAACCAGAAGCAATTTGCTTTAAATAAACCTTATCAGTTATATCCCCTTGATTCATTCTAGGCATAGTATTGCAACTGATAAAATGGCACCCTCTAGAGGACATTTATTTTTGGATGGTTAGATGTAGCTTAGTGTGCTGATGAAATAGGGTAAGTGATGCAGGTGCTGTCATGTGTGGACATTTACGTCATGTGCCTATTTTCCTTGTCTTTCAGATCAAAATATGATCTGCGCTTAAAAATAAATTCTTCAAAAAATATGTTGGCAAACTTGTATATTCATATCTTGAGTCCTAACGGATTAATTACTCCTTGCTAGCAGATTTTGTTTTACGGCTGGAAAGACAGAGTGATGTTGTATCTATGTCGACCTGTTCCTATTCACCAGCAGATAAGGATTTGGCTTTGTAACATCTTATTTGAAGTGGAAATAGAAAAAGGTCGACCACACTGAGTCAGGAAACATTATGGACTTTAGTTTGTCTCTATCTGAACAAGGTCTTGCTTAAAGGTAAGCAATGTTTAAAATGAAAACTTTATGCTTCATTGTTTTGTTATATCCTTTATAGGATATAACATAAGTCAAAATTAGAAGGAAAAAATATTTCTAATTTTAGACACATAAAACAGTAAAAATGCTTCCTTTATGTTTAGGAACATTTTAAACAAAAATGCTGTAGCATAATTCTTGACTGGGTGGTTTTGAGAAGAACAATAGTGGCTCTCAAGTGTGGAGAATGAGTTGTAGGCAGGAAACATGATGGTTATCAGCACCTTAGGTATACATGCTGTAGCATATGGTGTAGTTTATGTATTCCAGTGTATCTCAGCTTAATTACAGCTACATTTATGTCCCTTATCCAGACTGACTTACAACTAATACGATCTTACAATCCAACCAATTGTGGGTTAAGCGTATTGCATAATGGCCCAACAGTGGTAATTTGGCAGATGTTGTATTTAAACCATGGAGGAGATTGGCCCAACTGTTTTGAGCTGATAAAAAGGCAACAGTAACTGAATAACCGTGTATGTATGCATAAGTGTGTCTTTGAATGAACAACACATTGAACCTTGAAATAGTTGGACTGCTGCAGCAGAAAACCACATCGTGTGCCCCTCCTGTCAGTGAAGAACATGCAACTAAGGCAACAATTCAGATGGACTCACCAAAATTGGGCAAAAGACGGCTGGAATCATGTTGCCTGGTCTAACGCGCCTCGACTTCTGCTGCATCACTTGGATGAGAGCTTTAGAATTTGGCATAAACAACTTGAAAGAATTGAACTATCCTGCATTGTCAATGGAGTAATGGTGGGGGGTATTTTGCAGGCACATTTTAAAACCAGTTGAGCGTTGTTCAAATGCCACAGTATTGTTGCTGACTATCCATCTATGATACATCCATGTATCCATCTTCTGAGAATTAATACCAGCAGGATAAAGCTGCTAAATGTCATAAGGTACAAATAATCTCAAATTGGTTTATTGAACGTGACAATGAGTTCACTGTACTTACTTATATCTCAACCTAATCGGTGTGGTGGAACGGAAGATTTCCCTCATGGCTGTGTAACCGACAAATCTCCAGCAACTGTGTGATGCTTTCATCACCAAAGTCTAAGGAATGTTTCCAGCACCTTCATGAATCTATGCCATAAAGAATTAAAGAAGTTCTTTAGTGTCAAATTTAGAGTGACAGAAGTGTACATAAATTATTATCACTGCTGGTCTATGGAGGTTCCATGTCTGTGTGTTTTATATTATGAACCTGGTGACAGAGGTTTGTGGCTGAAATAACAGAGATCTCTAATTAGAATTGGTAGAACGTTTTGGCCATATAATGTGTCATATTTGGGGATTGATATTATTATTTTTCAATTCACAGCATGCATGGTGGCTCAAATGTAAGTTTCTCACCAAATATTTTTATTGTGTTTGCACAGAGACATAACCACAAATATTTATACGGTCTGTTCATTTACTATACAGCTCCTGAAAACCACTCACTGTTGTTGTCCAGGTTCCTTCTTCCCTGATGAATGTTGAGCTGGAATGACGTAAAAGTCTGATCTGATCTGGCTGCTCAATCGTTTTGTTGTGTATCGGATATGTATGAGATTTACAACACACATGAAAGTGGCCTCCTATTAAAAGCTCAACTTGAGCGGCACGGATCCCATGGCGGAGTAGCCTGTGTCCTTTCAGTGTGGAGTCTATATATCTCTGTTTTATCAATGCCTGAGTCTAATGACCCAGGTGGAAAGTACATACAGGCAGACCCTGCTATAGCAGTAAAAATGTTAGGGAGAAGACAAAAGACTCTTCAACAAGCATTGCTGAAGTATTTGTTGTATAATTTGTTTGCATCTTGAGTCATTAGAGCTACTGTCTGGCAGCACAGCACAGGAATAATCCTAGACAAGGTACCAATCCATTGCAGAGCACACTCATACACATACTCACACGCTAGGGGGACTTTAGTGACACCAATTAACCTAACAAGCATGTCTTTGGACTATGGGAGGAAACCCAGACAGACAGAGCAGACTCGTGCAGGACATACTTCGGGATCGAACCCAGGACCTTCAGGCTATGAGGCAACGTTGCTAGCAACCAAGCCACCATGCCATCCATGATACATATTATATATATTAAATAATATATAGCCTAAAATCTTAGTAATTCTGTAATTAATAAAATGTGACAATTTGAATACTATTACTATTAATAATTAATAATTAATTAATATTAATAATTACTGATTTTGCAGCTATGGATGGTGAAGTAAAGTAAACTTGCAATTAAAACCAGACTATTCAAGATTCAATGATTGGATGCTGAACATGAAGAGCAGTGACTTGTTTTTCCCTGTTAGTTAATCTGAGTGCAGATTATATTTAGGCATGTAGAGAAAGGACTGATTTGATCTCTTTGAATGGGTTGTTGATATTCATAGCTATATTTTTTAAAAATTAAAGTCATTAACATTACCTCAGATGGACGCACTGGTCTCAAGAACAATTTTGGAGTCCACGTCGCACCAAGACCTAGACTAGGCCAAGTCCAAATGAGGTTGAGACAATGACAATACAGAGATTGCTCGTTTATGGTCTCAACACGAGATGGAAGTTGGGAGCTGGTAGATTCATCCCTGAGCTAAGACATGCGTAGTGCATTCCCTCCCTTTCCCTTTTCTCCTCTCATTTCACTAACATGCCATCATGTAGTAGCATCCTCTCTACTGAAAAAAAACAGTTCTCTCCATAGCAACCTCACTGGAACACCAAGAACACATGCAATATGGCACCAGACAAGGCAGGCAGATCAGACCTATGCTGTTCCAAGCTTTAAGAAGACACTGTGATCCAGTACCAGTTATCCCAATGACGGGGAGATGGGCACTTCCTGCCTCTACGGGACGGCTTAAAGGTACTGTAAGTATCGTGGCACCTTATTTCGAGTAATGTAACATGAAATATATTGCTGAAAATACTCAGAATATCATTGAGCTCTTTCAAATAAAAGTAGTTGATTATATCAGGATTTAGTTTGGAAGACCTTCTGTAAGCTCTGCAGTCACTGCAAATTGTAAATGGCTCCTCTTTGCAAAGCAAAGCATGGAACATGCCAAAAATGCATCTTTCATTACATGTACAAAGGACTGGGTCATGACTTTGGATCTTAGATAAAGAGCTAGTAACAAATATCACAGATTCATTTGTCTAAATTGCTTATGTGCTCTGGTCTCAGATAATCTTTTCCTTTGTGAAAGCCAGAGAGAAATTGTAGGGGGGGAATTGTAACATTTAAAAATAAATAGCAGCATGAAGGCTGCTGGACTGGCTGTCATCCGCCCACATGCTCTCGAGCTCCCACATCATGACAAGCCATTCACGCCTCCTACTCTCCTGCTGCTCACAGCGCCTCTTGGCTCACAAGCTTGCACTGAGCATGAATATTGGACTATGTAATACAGTACAGTACTCTGCGTCCTTGTGAAAGTGTTAATTTGCTTCTCTCTCTATGTGGGTCCTTGTGAGAATGCTTTTCTTAATTTTGTTTTCGTATCGTTGCTGGGAGTGAATGCAGGCAACACTGATTACTACGTGGTCCAGCTTCTCCATATGCATACATCATATTTTCAGTTTGCACAATTTTGTCCTTACCCAACATGTAGTCAGGGGTATATGGGGTAGCTCAGTGTTTAAGGTCAAGGCCTAATAAACCAAAACATTTGAGTTAAACACTTGGCTTCACCAAGCTACCACAGTTGGGTCCTTGAAGAACGACATTAAGTTTCAACTGTTCAGTCCAAATGAAAGATACACTGGCTGAAGGACATTTACATAGTAAATGGCAGTTTTGATTTGCATTATATTTATATGGCTAACACACTTTAATATATCAACTACAGTGACCTATGTATTTGGCGGCATGAAAACGATGAAAGGTTAATTACCCATGGTTTTACTATGGTACTTTGGTAAAACTTTAGTAGAAATACCATAGAGACTGTTCAAAGCCTGTTTTTCTGCCAAAAAAGTAAAACCATTATTAATTTTCAAACGCATATTTTAGACATGTATCAATTGTCCACAAGCAGCAGAAAATAATACCTGAATACCTTGTACATGTACAACTACCTTTAAAGTTTGGAACAATTCTGAAAACTGGCATCCCACATTGCTTTATGACAAGTTCTTTAAATACATACTACTATATATAATTTAAAATTGTATAGTTCTAAAAAAGTTCTGGAGGCCAGACCTCTTGGTTGTTTGATTACATTTAGAGAAAATCATATTTGGTTGAAGTGCTTCTTTAAGAGTAGAGTTACACTTACGTGAACACAGTAGGACACATACCCAATGTGTAAACCATAATTATGAGTGAAATGTTTGACACGTGTAGGACAGTTTGAAAATTTTATGTCAAATTAGTCATCATAAAAATGTGTTACGTGAAATGAACAAAAGTCCTGATAGCTGCTGAGTGCAATAAGATGAAACTTTGGAGAAATCAAGGGGCTCCCTGCCCAGAAAATGAACAACAGCCTCTTTAAAAAGTCATTTACTATGAAGCAGTGAAGATTAAATTACAGAATAGATGAGGTGAGACAGATCTTTGGAATCCGACCAGCATTGAATGAAGTTTATGAAACAAAGCTGTTGGTGTGGTTAGAGAATTGCATTATGCATGTTATGTAAACGCTTTGATGTGATGTATTCTCACATGGAAATTTACCACTCGTTTAACTAATAAATGCAAGTCAGAGCAGTGCTCCTGCTAATATTCATCGCCCTCTGGTGGATTGTGTATATTTTCGGATTGTAAAGAAATCTGTCTCCTTTGTTGTAGTCAAATAAAACCTCGAAATGACAACATATTCATGTTATACTGGCACAAAACGAACCCTTGCACAAGACCCCTTGGATGTGGATGGGTGTTGAAACTGAAATCTTGTGCAATCATGTGCTGCACAATGACATCACTTATGTGTTGGAACATAGTGTTGACTTTTCTTGTTTTGAATTTTGTTGCTAGCCTGTGACTAAAAAGTTTTATTTATATGGTTTAATGACAATTAATATATACAAATATATTCTTTCTGTTTGGGCATTCCTACTGATTGATTTGTCTACTATTTGCCACTAAAGTAATTCTGATGACTGTTGGTCTCATTTTCCAAAGTATGCTCACAACGTTACTGGTCTCTGTGTTGACCTGTAGGCTGTGCAGGAATGAGGTCATATGCTGGACTCGAGTTACAGTGGAAATGGATAGAACTGCATGACTCTGTGCCTTTCCGTGCTGTCGAGAGAAGGAGTCATACACTGAGAGAAGGAGTCATCACTAGGCCGAGGCCGAGGCAGTGGCGGCTCCACAGTCGACCCCGAGCTCGATACTCTCGGCTGGATGAGCGTAGGCTACACTATGGAGCTTGGAATGGTTGTTTGGAGCAGGTCAAAGACCTGCTGGAGTGTGGCATCCCTGCTAACTGCCCGTGAGTAATACCTGACTGACGGCAAATGTCCAAATGAAAATTATGTATGCTTTTCTTCTCATAGGCATAAAGTGAAAATCCTCGGTGCTCTCTGTAAAACACTTATTTGAATTTCAGTGGCTGCTTATCAGGTTGTCAAATCACAACTCTTCCTGTACGGGTATGTTTGAAAAAAAGGTAAAGCTGCACTCTCAAAAAATACTGCAAATACTGCATACTGGCATTTTTTTTCTAGAGACCCTCAAGGCTGGACAGTCATCCATCATGCCGCGTTCAGGGGGCACCTTGCACTGCTCAGGTTTTTGCTGCATATTGGCCAACTGGATGTAAACTACCCAGATTTATTTGGCTGCACCCCCCTGCACCGTTCCTGTATGGGAGGTCACGCAGATGTCACAGAATTTCTCCTTCAGAAAGGAGCTTCCCACATGGTGCGCTCCAAATCCGGCCAGACACCCCTCCACCTGGCAGCAGCCAGTGGGCACCTGGGTACAGTGCGGGTGTTGCTCCAGTACTTGGCAATACCTGACACGCAAGACTCACACAAATGGACACCGCTACACTGGGCTGTGTTCAGGGGCTGGGGTGATGTGACTGAGCTGCTGCTAGATAATGGAGCAGATGTAGAAGGACCAAGCGGGGTGGCCACTAGTCCTCTGCACCTAGCCGTCATGATGGGCAATGAGGCAGCTGTTCGGCTTCTTCTTCAACGTGGTGCTAATGCCAACCTCGTAGGTGCTAATGGACGAACGTCATTGCACCTTTGTTCCTGCTCTGCTGAGAAGAAGGTGAATTTAGGACTACTTTTTCAATTGTTTGCACTGGCTTGTATTCCCTATACTGCATTTATACTGCATTGCTGATAATGTATGTGCTTTAAATCTCACTATGATGCACATATTTTGCTGAGCAATGTATTTACTTATAGCATAATTAAAATAATAATTTAGCATTATGGTGTTTTCTAACCTGTGAGTGGTGTTTTAAACTTTGTGAACCCTTTAGAATGCTCTGTATTTCTGCATAAATATGCATAAATCATCGGATTTTCGCAGAAAGCCCTGAAAGTAGATAACAAGAACTCAAGTATACAAATGAGACAAATTACTATACTTTTTATTTTATTTATTTAGAATTCAATTGTACATATCTGCTTGTAAAAGTATGTGAACCTTTGATTTCAAAATCTTGCTCAGCATCAACCGCAACTAAATGTTTTTATAACTTTTGATCAGGCTTTCAAATAAGCCTTGAATGAATGTTATACATAACAGCTTCAACACTGGGATATTGGTGCGTTTCTGGACTAAACCTACTGGTCAGCATTTCTATTAGAATTAGAATTAAGATGAGGAATCTGACTTCATTTCTGACTTTGACTTTTAACTTTATTCTTCTTTAAACATTTTTGTAGAGTGACTTGTGTGGTTAGCATGTGCTGTTGTAGTTTTTGTTATTACATGACCCATTTTCACTTGAGATTCAGTCCACAAACATTTCCTTTAGAACTGGTTGACACTTGACACTATGAAGTCCATAAAACAGCCACAATCCATAATACTACCTCCATGTTTGGATGGAATAAGGTTTTCAAACATAACACAAAAGGCTGGCAAATACAATCACTGAACAGACCCAATAGTCATCTCTATTGCCCATGTACCACAGAATGGACAGGAGTGTTCTTTTTGGACAGCAGTGGCAATGTGAGAGATGCCTTTGATTGCTTAAAAGTTACCATGGGAATTCCACAGTTTATACACAATCCAGCTTGATGAGCATCTACAACTAAATTCACCTTCAACTTAACTAGTAATCCCAAAGGGCCCCGTACTTTTGCCACTCACAGATAAATGATATTGGATCACTTCCTCAATACAAAAATCTAATATTTTAATTTGTTTAATCGGTTTTAGGAAATCTGATGATGCTTTAGGTTATATTTATACAGAAATATAGAAAACATCACAAACTTTCAAAATGTCAGATCTCTTGGATAACTTATTTGTACTGTGTGTACATTGTGGTTTCACAATTGTGCTGAGCCTTGTGTACACAGATGGTATTTTGCTGGGTGCAGCAAAAAAGCTCTGTCCTTCCCCATTCTCACTATTTGATCTGTGTTCCCTTCTCATTATTAATTTATACTTTTAGCTTATTTTTTATTCCTTCTCTTTTCAATACTCCCATTCTCCCAGATCCTGCAACACCTACTAGAAGCTGGGGCTAAAGTGTGTGCAAGGGACAAGGACCATGCCACCCCATTGCACCTGGCTGCACTAGGTGGCTCCAGGGCTGTTCTTCACCTTCTCATCCTAAATGGAGCTGGACTGGAGAACAGGGACAACCTCGACATGACCCCATTGCATTACTCCACACTTAAGGGCAATGTTGAAGCTACAAAGCTGCTGTTGCACTATGGATCAGAAGTGGATGCCACTGAGAAAATAGGGAGGACTGCACTACATCTGGCTGCAGAAAGAGGACACTGCAAGGTGGTTTGTTTGAAATTTTGTCCTTTGCCTGCTGCAGATGTCAGTTGGAGCACTGAGCAAAGCATTGCTTTGTATAGTGCTACATTGATATTACAAACTCTTCATTTGATACCTGTTGATATTTTAATGCTTTTAGTAAGTGTTTTGCTTCTGATACTGCAAGACTGATTTTACTGTTTTAGGGTGACAGATCTGAGACCAATGTGAATGCAAAAGTCATGTTTGTTCCCATACTGAGTCAAAAAAAAAAATAATAAAATAATTAAAAAAAAATAATATATATATATATATATATATATACACGTGCCTCCAAGTCTGAGGCCATGGTGCCCCATAGGGGGTGCAAACTTATACGAAGTGGGGGAGTTCAAAAAATCAGGGTCTTGTCCTCGAGTGATGGGGAGAGTAATGTGCTCACTGCAGATCATAGTGGTAAAGAGGGAGCTGGGTCATAAATTGTAACTCTCAATTTAATCCATCCCCACAAAAACCTATGGCCAAGAGCTTTGACTAATGACAGAAAAAAACAGGATTGCAGCTGACATGAGTTTTCTCTGCTGGGTTGCTAGGAGTACTCTCCATGATGTGAAGTAGAAGGAGCTTGGAGCCAATTGAGGTGGTTTAGGTCTTCCTGGCACAGGCCCAGAACCTGTTTGAGGGATTACATCACCTGGCTGGCCTGGGAGTGGCTGAAATGTAGAAGAGAAAATTAGATTCATAAAACTATTTTAATGCAATTTAATGAATACTCTAATACACATTTTAATGTGTTTCTTTTTATCTATTTTAAGGCATATGTGAATTTAATTACATTTATACAGCAATAGAAAATTCGAAAGGGATCACAAATATTTAAATACCACTGTGCCAGTTACATTATTAATTAGACTAGTCTAGTTTGCAATTAATTAGATTTTGTGTAAATCACACTTAACAGCACGTATGCATTTACTGCTGGCTTTTCTCTGTTACACATGTACTGTTATATGTATGGTTCAAAAGTGCCATTGATAGCTGCCAAATCAGCAAAATAGACCCTTGTTTTGATCAGAAACAGCTGACAAGCTATCATTCGAACTCCAGAATAAATACTTTTTGTGATGAAGACTTCTACTCTTGGTTTGTTTAGTTGATAATTACAGCAGTGATGGACTGTATTACAAATATGTCTTATTTGTTGTATTTTATGACACATACGGATAGTGAACAATAGAGCAGATGTCAGTTGTCATTATCTTACACACTAAAATACAAACCAAAGTCTGAATTTGGAAAATCAGCCAAATCAGCTCAATCCCAAAATGTGTAAGGCACAAGACTGTGGTCTATTGGGTTAGTAAATACCTTTAAAATATGTTCAGTGTTGTTATGGTGCTAACTGCTCAGTATTTACTTATATGCCATGCTTTTTCAGACAATTGTTAGTACAATTTTGGCCTGCATTGATAATGTCTCTTTGATTAACAGGTCCTGAGCGTGTTGCTGGAGGGAGGTGCAGATACCTCCATTAGGAACAAATGGAGGGAGACGGCGGAAGACATGGCTAGAACACTTCATCAACTTGAATCACTTCAGCTGCTACAGAATCAAAGAAAGCCTCCTCAAGGAGAGCAGCCTTGATATTACTTAGAGGTTATTTTACAGTTATGGTGGTGAACTAATTAACTAATTATTCATTCATTCGTTTTCATATACACATAATTCAGTTCAGGGTCCTGGAAAGCCATGGCCTAACCAAGTGAACAATGTGCAAGGTGGAAACCAACCCTTTGACCACAATGCATTTTCTGACACATACATACACATACATACACATACACATATTTGAAACTACCCTGCTGGGAACTTTCCATTGCCATAAGGATAGCTGTAGCTAATTAATGCTACACCTACACTTAACTATAGAAAGTTGCAGTTTCTGTAAAAAAGACAGTTTACAAACATAAAATATTGTTATTTTTTAGGTGACATTTGGTCTCCACTGTGTTATATAAACATGGACATGGCCCTTCGTTGACAATGGACTATGAGAAATAAAATGAACTTTTTTTGATTTTAGCAAATGGCTGCAATGAAACAAAGAATAAAAAAAAAAAGCAGTGTTTTGCTCCTCTACATGCTTGCTTTTGTGCTCCATGCTTTTAAATGCCTATGATGGCATTTTGGCCATTCTTCTGCTATAAGTAAATTATACTAATTAAAGTGAACACACATTCTTCCTGGCAGCACAATGGCTCAGTGGGTAGCACCAAGTAGCACCGGGTTCAATTGCATGGTTGGTTGGCCTGAGTCCTTTCAGTGTGGAGTCTGCATGGGCTTATTCCGGTTTCCTCCCACAGTACAAAGACTAGCGTGTTAGGTTAATTGGTGTCTCTAAAGTGACCCTTAGTGTGTGACTCGTCTAGGGTTGTTCCTGTTCTTGCGCCCAGAGTTGCCAGGAGGGCACCAGCCACGACCCCGTGTGAATTCAAATAAGTTTTTCCAAAAAGAGGTCATGAAAGTACTTTCACAGTGCACAACTGAAGCAGAGTTCAAGCTTTTCTTACCTAAGCCTTCTTACCTATATATATGTGTATGTGTGTGTGTGTGTGTGTGTGTGTGTGTGTGTGTGTGTGTATGTGTGTGTTTATTTATCAATGTTCAGCTATATCTTTAAACCTTTATCAGTTGAATAATATAACATACAAACAAATAAATATAATAATGCTGTATTTTAGAGTAGCATGATATTTAGTTAATTATTATTATTCATCCATCCATTCATTTATCAATATTGCTGAAAACCTACAGCTAGACTATTTCACTCAAAGTTGGGTCAAAAAAGTGGTTCTCAATCTTTCGCTGCAGTGGTTCTCTGCAAATAAATTGAAAAATCACTCTTACAGTGGAATCATTACAAGTGACATATGTGATGTAGTTTACATTTTTACTCTGCAATAGCATTCATTTCAATTGTAATAGCTTCCCACTGACCAACCCATTGGGAGCTCAGGTACTTCAGGTGCTTCAGTTGTGATGTGTTTATTTAAACCCTCAACATGGGTGTTTCCAAGTTTTATTGCAATGCATATTGCATTGTGAAGACTAAACTATCACAAAAGTTAAAAAGAGTAGATGGTTTAGTTGAACCAAAAGACTTTGATTATACATATAGAGTATTGGGAGCATTGTATGGAAAACAGCAGCACACATGTCTGACTACCTAACTTCTGGTATTGCAAAAAGAAACCTTAGTGGATGATATGATTGGATAAAAAGACTTTTGTGGCTGGGATCTACAATAAAGACCACTCTTGACCAAGAAGCAGAAAAAGTGGAATATGAATAGGCCTGGAGAATTCTGAAATACAGTTCTGTGGGGTGAACTGTTTGACCAATGGTTTGTTTAATACAAGATAGGTAAGTCTAATAATTAACAGAATGTTTTTGTGCTACATGAACTGGCAGTATCATAAATTCACAAAAGTTCCAAGCCATTCTGACCCGGAACATCATATCTTTTGTGGTGAAATTTGAACATTGGTCTGTCTGGAAAGACAATGACAAACACACCTCCAAGTCAACCAAAACCTAGTTAAAGTATCAGTTCTGGAATGTGGAGTGGCATCTCAGTCATCAGATTTCAATCTTTAGATTAAAAGATTAAAATCTTTTGTGAAATTTAAGAAGTTGCAAGTCATCAAACGTTAATGAACTGGATGATTTTGCACAAGATGAATGGGCATAGATTCCACAAGACCCTTGTCAAAATGTACCAAAATGATTTAAAAATGAACTTTTGGAGTTTATCAAATGCAAACGGAAAGGCAAACTGAGGTTGAGGCTAAACAGTAGTGCACATAGACATTTATTATAATAGATGTTTCTCATTTAGACTCAGAACTATGTGATTGTATGTTATAAAATACTAACAATAAATATTATTTTTTGTTTCCTGAGACTTAAGTATATTATGTATACTCATTCTATTCCATGTATACCACCATAGTGTATTTAAAAGTGAAGGGGAATTAATATTTCTGAATTCAAGATTATATACACTGTATAAAGGTCTTTGTTTGTTTAATATAAGGTATATTGTGTTTTGAATTACATTGTGTCTACAACATCAAAATGCAAAAGAAGCCTGACACAACTGTGCAGTATTTCATTTTATATGTACAGATGATCATTATTGTTATTATTATTTAAATGTATATTGCAATGTTTGCATACATTATGCAATAGTGCATAATTTAAAGGTATGTAAAACACAGAAAGCAATACATTAGATTATGATTCCATTCAATTCAAATTTATTTATATAGCATTTTTTTTTTACAATGGTACATTGTCTCAAAGCAGCTTTACAATATTCTATTAGCTTAAAAGGCCAATCCCAAGTTGAGCAAGCCTAGGGCAACAGTGGAAAGGAAAAACTCCCTGAAAGTGGGAGGAAGAAACCTTGGGAGGACCAAGACACAACAGGTCCTCCATGGGTGGCCTAGATATCAATTAAATAATTTAAATAAATAACAAATTAATAATACAATTTAAATTAGTAATTATACACTAAATTATAAAACAAAATAGATTATAAAATTAGTCCTCAGTGGGGGTCCTTTGAAACACATTGTCTCCTAATGTCCAAACAATGGAGGGAGTTACTGCACTGGTGGGACTGGATTCTGTTGATGAAGACCAGTAGTGTGGTGCTGGGCTGGAAGAGCATCTAGGTGTATAGAGCTGGAACCCGTACCGGAATATCGGAACTGGGCGAAAAGAGAAAATGTACTTATTGATGGATTAGGAGCACAGAGTCTATTATCCATTACTGATGCCAGGTGCAGCATGAAAACTCCGGCAGCACTAACTATAGAAGCATAGATAAAGGGAAAGAACCATAAGTTAACATCCAAGAGGCAAGAGCCAACCTGAGCCATACATCATAGTTTAAATCTAACTAAAAGCCTGAGTAAATAAGAAAGTTTTTAGCCTAGACTTAAAAATTATGAGGGTTGAGTGTGTATATCAATATGGTTTTGAGTTTTTCTGTTTCTGGGTGCAATGAGAGTCTAAATACCCTTAATATTTTATATCACATCGTTATTGTTAAACAAAGAGTGTTTTATAGCTATATTTAGCATCAAAAGTTACAGAACGTTTAACTTGCTGTAATACGGATGTATTTATTTACAATTTATATATTGTTAATGTTTAAAAAGCACTGTTTAGTTATATTTATATTTTAAATATACTGCTCACAGAAATTATAAAGTATAACTACTTTATAATTTATGTGAGCAGTATATTTAGCTTCAGAAGTTTCATTATGCACAGAATGCACTAGTGTTTCTTAAATGTATTTAGTTGTCCCTAAATGTTAAATATTCGATTATATTGAGAAGAATAAATAAACTCATAATAAATAACACAGTTAAGCAAAGGAAAACATTTTGTACCACT
>JAUZST010054769.1:0-22500 GCA_034779995.1 Parotocinclus haroldoi | reverse complement strand
CGGTTCTGCTCCTTTAAGCTCCTGAATCGTTTTGGGTTTTGGGTTTTGGGTTACGGGTTGAGCTCAGTGAACATCCAGAGGGCTTTTTGCTTTAATGCTGGAAGAGAAATACATTTAGCGATACACGGCGTATAAATGCTATCACGACAGCATTAAAGCTTGTTTTTTCCTCTTTAGAGTTTCATTATGCCTTGCCTTTGTTTCGGGGGCTCTAACAAAACGAACAAAAAACGTCAGGCTTTAATGAATGCAACGATCTCTGTAGCCATTCAAGTTGTGTTTAGTCATTTTATGTTGCCCTGAGAAAGCAATCACAGTAATTAAAACGTAAATAAATAAAGCACTGTTTCATAATGTTCCCCTTCGAGATCTTCTCAAACTTTCACAAGGTTCACAAGACACTAGGGACAGTGTTGATGTCATCATCTTCCGCTTAATCCACACGGGGTGGCGGGCCAGCCGGCGCCCACCCGGCAACACTGGGCGCTAGGGCAGGAGCAACCCTAGACGGGCCGCCAATCCATCGTAGGTCCCGCACACAGTCGAACACTAAGGGTCACTTTAGAGACGCCAATCAACCTAACTCGCATGTCTTTGGACTGCGGGAGGAAACCGGAGTACCCGGAGTAAACCCACGCAGACACGGGTAGGACGTGCAGACTCCACGCAGAAAGGATCCAGGGATTGGGATGGAATCCGTGACGGTTTGATAGGATTTCACACCTCACTTCCGGTCGACAGTGCTGGCTTTACATTGGCATCGAGTCTTGGCACCAGCTACTTCTCAGACGCCGAGGAGGGCGACGATGCCAGCTCTGTCCCGTCCCGGCATTTTGGGCGGTGCCGCGAAGGTGCCCCGTAGGCACGTGTCGGACAGGATACTGATTCACAGCCTCCCACGTGATCCCTCCTGCCCATGTGCTGCTGCTCGCTTTCGCTCTCACTCTCCTCTATCTATTTATCTCCCTGCACCAGATCGATGGCTATCTCCGAGCGCAGGAAGGAAAAAAAAAAAAATCTCATCAGCTCGCATCAGGCCATGGGCTGAACAGACTCTCGCATCTCCACAAATCCTGCCTCTCTCTCCATCTCCTGCACTGAACCGGAGTGTAAATGGATGTAATTAATAAGAATTCCAGAGACGCTCTTTCACAAGTGATTAAATGCTCTGCATGCGAAGGTTCTGCCGGTCAGCAGTGGGACGTGACGGGGCGGGGGGGTTATTCGGGGTATTTCGGTGGATTGAATATAGCTTGAGTTGTCTAGAACTTTAGTTTTTTTTTTTTTCCTTCCACATCTCTGGAGGATAGGACTTCAGGGTTGATGGATTTTGCCTAAAGCAAGCCTGGCGTGCTGCACAGAACCCGGTTTCTGTTCTAACCTGCCGCTGGCAGCAAGACGCCCTCTGTTCGCTGCTCCTTGCTTTACATTTGCAACCTTGAAGAACGGTCATACGGGGTCAGGCCGATCACACAGCACTGGAAGTGCTGCGGATGGGAGTAGGGTTGGGGAGGAGCTTTTCTGTGACTGGAGGCATCATCGCTTCATGCTTGTTTTCTTCTGGAATCGTCTACGTGAGAAGCTTCGGCTGGCTATATGCGCTCATGTTTAAAAGCGTCCATCCAACCCACCAATGGACGTTACCTCTACCTCAAGAGCGAGGGTTCTTTTGTTCCTGGAGCGAACGAGGTCATAGCTAGAGCTGTACAGGTTTGATACAGAGCCTAAACCCTAGAGGTTAAGGTACTGGCCTCTGAACCGGAAGGTCCAGGGTTCAAATCCCACATAACACAATGACACCAACAATCAAAGAACAAAGAATCAGCATGAACTGGTGAGCGATTGTTGGTCCTGTAACCACGTTGCTTTTCCCGTTTAGTTGAAGCACTCTTCTTAAGAAAAGGGCCCTAGCGCTTAAGGTACTGGACTATGGACTAGAAAGTCCAAGGTCCAAATCCCACCTCTGCCAAGCTGCCACTGTTGGCTCCTTTGAGGAAAAACTCTTAACCCTTAAATTTCTTGGCTTGCATCAGGCTCTGGATGACATCGTCAGCTAAATCGGTGGGTCCCGAACTTTTTCTGCACCCTCCTGTGGCAGATGTTTGGCAAGAAGATGTTCAAGTACCGCCCAGAACCGCCACACAGCTTCGTATTGAACAGGTCACTTGCAGCAGACCTGTTGCAGGTATCATCGTTGTGCGGTCGTAACCGTCCCACATTTGGACCCACGATTAAATGGAAACGGAACGTGGCAGCTCATAATATAAGTAAACATTTGTACAGTTTAACGAGGAGTCTTGACGATATTCATATTAGCAACTTTCCCTTACGGAACGGAGCTGGTAAATTGTGCCGAAAACGTTTTATTTCTACTTCGACTCCGCCAGCTGAGCATAAATCAGGACAATTTCGACCCCCCCCCCCCCCGGCCTGGGGTCGGGTCGAGTTAAGACGTCATTGCCGAAGGTGGCGCCCCCTACGTGACATATTTTAGGGCGCATTCGTGAATTTGGCTTAATAGGAGCAACGTTGTGGATTTAGGAACAACCCATAAGATCAGAGACTCACAGAAAAGAGTTCAGCGCTCTACCAGAACCGTTTTGCATAGAGTTAGTTCCAATAATGAGGAACTAATGAAGAAAAGTTCAGCGAGTCGTGTAAATCAGGCGATGTCACTGCATCCGAAACTTGAGAGGTGGCTAAAACAAACACGCGAGGCAGATTTTTTTTAGACGAGGCTAACTCTGACTTTACAGCTAACGCCTGGCTGGGGATTAATGAGCTGTGACCTTCTTGTTAAGGAAGAGACTGAGGTCGCCCCTTTGTCACCCCGACACCATTTCCTCAGAGTAATGGAACATTACGAGCTGATGGAGCTGTTATGCTAGCCAGCGCTCTGTTTTACAACCTTCCTGCTTCGTTCACCGAGTTAAAAAAAAAGATTGAGTTTTTATTGGACAGCAACGTGGTTCTGCGTTTTTAAAGTTATGAATCAGTCGTTTTAAGGCTACGCTCGTGTAACTACATCACGAGTTCCCGCTTCTTGCATAGCGCTAGCAGGAATGTAGCTTGTTGTTGGAAACGGTTCGGCTAGCAGGAGCTCCGGATCCACTGTTTCTTATGGGAAGTTTCGTAACTCGTTCCGCCGTTCTTGCTCGTTGCAAAATCGTTTCCTGCTTTTTAACGTGGTTGAAAAGTTCTTCTCTCAGGTTAACTTCTTAGTGAGTATGTGTGGCTACAAAGAGTCAAATCTCACAGTTTAAACCCGCTTTCCCTGGCCTTTTCCCAGAAGACACGGGGTAGAAACCTAAGCTTGGTCTGGATGGGAGGCTTACTGATTGGAAGGAAGTGGAAGGTGCAGGTAGGGGCAAACTATATTTACGTTTACATCAGACTTGCAGACTTACAATTCCATTCAAGCAATGGTGAGTTAAGGACCTTAAGGTGGGATCTGAACCCGGGACCATCGGGTCCACAGTCCAGTACCTTAACTGCTAGGCTACCGCAGCCTTTGACAGCTATGTTACACTCATCCAAATCCAGTGTTGTTTAAAACACCTCATACGAATGAAAATACACAAATAAAAATGAAATCCAATCATGCAGATCAGACAATAAATGAGTTTAAACGTCTTAACGAGGAAACGTTAGAGCTACCATGATTCTGTACCTAGTAGAGGCGACATGCCTAAGGATCCTAAATCAGATTTCTTACTCTCGAGGCTTTCACCCCAAACCAAACATAAGAAGTAATGGAAATTGGAAATGGACGTTGAACGCCCGTGCCCCCGCTCCAGCCTCCAGATCGGAAATGACTTATGAATTATAGAAATGCTGTGTTCCCTCATAATTATACACACTATCCCACGCACAGACTTTGAATCGGCACAGACTTTAGTTGGCTCTATTTGACTTTCGGTGCCATGCCTTCTTCTGCTTGCTCTTCTCGTGAACACTGACATGGCAACCTTAATCAAGCCTGGAATTCTTAATGCTGCCTTATTTAGAGATGAAATGGCCGCTTTATTTTCCTGGCATCCACTCTACCAGCCACATGGTCCAGAGGAGTGCGATCCGTTGTGTCCTGAATACATATTAATGCCGGAGGCTGCACGTTACAGTGCTGCCTTTGTTATCGACTCAGTCCGTTGAAGGGATTATTATTGAAGGAAGCAGGTTGAGAAGGCGGTCCCAAAGAAGCCGAGAGCGCTTGCTGGTAGCAAACTCCGTATTCCGAGTGCGCCGGTAATGCCGGCCGGCGTCAAGATGATGGTGACGCCAGCGAAGGAAAATTTGACCCATACATGGAAGGAAAAGGGCGAAACGGCAGATCGAGCACAGCATCGTGGACCTGGGTCACCCAGCGATTTATTTTTTCCAAAAGCAAATCATTGTTGTTGTTTATCTCTCATTGGTTCTTTAGATTCTCTTGATGCTTTTAGCTTTACGAAGGACGCCAAATGCAGGAGTTATTTAGTCAAATATTCACTGTATTGTTTTCAGTTCTTTGTTGGGAGCTTCCTTGTTCTGAAGGCACGTCTGTGTAATGCCAGGGGCTCCCGAATTAGGGCTGGGAGCTGGGTGTGTATTCATGGGACAGACCTGGGGTGCCCCCAGGACAGTGAAAACAACTAAAAACGCTCCAGACTATTAAAGAATGCGTACTGTGCAAATCCAATCAGGTAAACGAGCGTTATTGATGGAACAAGGGTTTGAAGTCTCAGCCTTTCGGTCCGTTCCCTGGTTTTGCCTTTTCTCGCCTGGAGCGTAGTAATAGATTGTTTTTTTTATCATCTGCCTAATGTTGGAGTGACCCTCAGGCAGGAGCTCATGTTCTCCCTAGCACAGGATCGATCCCTTTTCCCCTCACATGCGCAGTGAGAATTTATTCGATTCGGTTACCCCTGCAGGTTCCTTGTTAGAGCTGTGCGCGCCGTGTTTGGCTTGGCTTACGCGCGGCCTCGCTGCCCAGAACAGATTTGATCATCTGCGATCGCCCCCGGGGCGCCGGGGCGGGCGCCGCCGAGATATCGGGCGAAGATTTGCACTCGTTTTACTCCCTCGGTGGTTCCTCGTTAAGACCTTCAGAGTCCCCCATGATTAAAGGATGGAAAGTTTCGCTGCGCCCGAGTGCTTTTAACACTAATGCGCGCGTGTGTGTGTCTTGTTTTCGCAGTGCTGTTTGGCCAGTTCATGTTCTTCCAGACCACTCTCAGTGACGTGGTGGACATCTACGACGGTCCCTCTCCTGACTCCGCTCCTCTGACCTCCATCTACGGCTCGCACTCGGGTAAAATCACTTCCAGGTCTCGCCGGAAGCCTCGGCTGTGCTTTCCTGCTAAGAGCGCGTCCCTCACACTTGAAGCTGATCACGCACTGAAACAGTGACGCTAGTGGTAACGCCTGGTTTTTCCCCTTCCTTCTCTAAGGAGAGCCTCTGCCGCTGAGCTCGGGGAACGAACTCGCCATACGGTTCACGGCGAAGGGGCCGGACACGGCCAAAGGCTTCCACTTCGTCTATCAGGGTAAAATGTTTGAACCTCATCGCACGCCTTTTCTAATCTCGCACACACGTTAGGGGGGGCCAAAGGATTTCAAAAACGATAGCCAAACGTCTGGAGCACTGAATGTGACCTACGTTCAGTACAGACGCATAGTGGCTCATGTGAGCCGTAGAAAACGGTCAAGAGGCGCATTTGAAGGCTTCGCTGTATGGCACTGGGGTGGGTAACTTTATTTCGATTCTCTTCCCGAAGCGCCATTATCTTCCTCTTAATAAACCCGGGGGATGGGATGCCCAATCATCATAGGGCACACGCACACACAGTCGCACACTAACCTAACACCCATGTCTTTGGACTGTGGGAGGAAACCGGAGTACCCGGAGTAAACCCACTGAGCCCCTGTGCCGCCCCTGAAGCACCAAGCCTGGCTGTAATGTGAACGCATGATGTGTGTGTGTGTGTGTGTGTGTGTGTCGGATTTATCAGTCCATCACCCCGCCTGTACCACTCAAAGACCCAAGGACAGCTTACGGTCCAGCTTTAAGATCCCAAAATCCAAAATGTCATGTTCATATATGTCACTCTGCATCTTTGTAGCTGTTCCCAGGACCAGCGCGTCGCAGTGCAGTTCAGTTCCCGAGCCACGCTATGGAAAGCGAGTGGGAAGCGACTTCGGACTGGGCGCGGTGGTGCTGTTTGAGTGCAACCCCGGCTACACGCTGCACGGTGCCAGCGCCATCCGCTGCGAGGCCGTCCCCAACAGCCTGGCCCAGTGGAACGGCACGGTGCCAGGGTGCTCAGGTAGGTCCGCGACGAGGCGTTCCTCTATCGCCCCCTGCCGCCCCGGAGGACGAGTCATTTTAGATCCCGGAATCTATGGACGCCAGGTGCCGTGCGGGCGCTTTTTCTCAAAAGTCAACGCATCCCCATTTTGCCTCCGGGCGATCTGCAAAGTAATGGCCACGGGAGCCTTTGTGAACTTTCAGGAATCGATTTTATGCCTGTGTGAAACTGTATGCTTGAGAATACCCTCACACAAAATGACAAGATTGCTCTCCCAGCAGCGCCGTCCTCCATTTTAATAGAAATGATCCCTCAAGGACTGGCGCACAGAGCCGAGCTTATCTCAGCAACAAATTGCAGTGGCGTAATCACAGAGCGGAAGACGTGGTTTCTGTGGACGCCGACGAGAACCCTTGCAGTAGCCAAAGTGGGGCAGCGCAGAACAATTAACACAGCAAGTAATAATAATAGACGGTCAATATGAGCAGGTAAATGTTCTACTCAAGTACAAGCACTGTTGCTCTAACGAAATTTGACTCGGGTGCATGAAAAAGAACAGGACGCTGACCGTTTGCAATACCCGCAGGGTCATGTGAAGGAACGACTCTGGAAACGTTCAGCACAACAAATTAAATAAGGTGTTCAAAACAAGGTCGTCCCACTGAAGATGGGAAGGAATGTGGGGGATTCGAGAAAGCCAAATTCCCTTCTATAGCGCCTTTTAAAACGGAGCCTTGTCTCAAAGCAGCTTTGCAATCTTGTATGATCTTAAAAGGCCAATCCCAAATTGAGCAAGCCTAGGGCGACAGTGGCAAGGGAAAAACTCCCTGGATATACAGTAGAAGGAAGAACCCTTGGACCCTTGGACCAAGACTCAAAAAGGGACCCTTACTTATTGGGTGGCCCAGATGTTTGCATTAATGCTAAAATTAAGCAAATTAGGACAATTAAATTGATTGAAAAATGTAATTGGAGGTGTTCATCCAGTACCCAGAACGACCTCTTTTTAGCAATAAAAGGGTGTGTATTAAAAGAGGAACCTCTCAGTACCAAAAGAAAAAAAAATCTTCGCTCGTTCATTCATCATCTTCCCCTTAATCCAACAGCAAGACTCTGGACCCGATGGTCCCGGGTTCAAATCCCAATCTTAAGGTCCTTAACCCAAAATTGCTTGAATTGAATTGGGCGCCAGTCCATCATAGGGCACACGCACACAGTCGCACGCTAAGGGCCACTTTTAGAGACACCAATTATCCTAACACGCATGTCTTTGGACTGTGAGAGGAACCCGGAGTACCCGGAGTAAACCCACGCAGACACGGGGAGGACGTACAGACTCCACACAGGAAGCACCCAGGCCGCTCCACTCTGGGATCGGACCCGGGACCTTCCTGCTGTGAGGCAAGAAACAATGGCAGTTGGAATTTGGCTCTGTTTAGTATTTATTTACAACTTTTGTGTGGACGTTTGGCTGCATCTCTTAGGTTACTGAGGTTAGGGTTGGATTAGGTCTAGGGTTACATCGTCTACTGGACAGTCAGTGATAGAAGTAATATTCAGTGTGCGTTTGCGTGTGCCTGCTGATGGGTCAGTAGTTGCTATAGGAGACCGGACCTTCATGTATAAAGTATACTGAGATCCATAATGCATCAGTGTGCGAGACCTGTAGCTTTCTCCAGACAACAGAAGCGCGGTCGCCGTTCAGCACGACGGAGCGGTGTAAAAAAATCACAGCACAACAGCCGGGGATCTTGCGTTGTCACATTTCAAGCACGTTAATGAGACAAATGAGTCTCAGCGGTGACGACAGTCAGGCCTGGGCACATCATTATTTCATGTTAGTGTTGTGCCGTTTACGAAGCTTTTAGCCGAAAAGCAATAAGGATCGCCTGCATGAAGCAGTGCTCTACTCTGAGGTTGTGCTCTCTAGTAGTGCTGCTGGCTAATGATGACATTAGCATGGCTGAAGGCCCTCTGATTATCACGGGAACGGGCTGGATCGCTGGTGGAATGTAGATGCGCCCGAAACGGCGGCGAGCTGAATAATGCCATTGATTTAGGCATCTATAATGCTGGCGAGAGAAAAAAAAAAAAGGAGAGGACGGAAAAAGAGACCCTATAAGAAGATTAGTGTAAGATCCGTTGTGTGTTTTTCGTCCAAACGCCTCGCAAATCCTAAGTACATTTCTGAGAAATCAATACAATTACTTGAGTCCAAAAAGTCTTCATATATCGTCCGATCCAGCTCCGCCCTGCATCCGCCAAGCTCTCTGGGCATCTCAGAATAGCAGAACCTACTGCTGTATGACGCTAATAGGTCCGGTAATGGCCCGGGTAACGGTCCAGTGCTCTACCGATGAGTACAGATGAGTTCGTATCACACCTCTGGTAAGGTCAATGGCATCAAATGGCCAAAGGTTGTAATGTCATTAGGTTTAAAGTGCATGCTGTTCACGAGCGGGTGGGTCTGAGTGTCCAGCCGAGGAGAAGTACCGTATTTGATTGTCTTCTCTTTTTAAAGCACTACTCTATAACAAACGAATCAGGTAATCGGTCTAAGAAATCGAATTGCCTCAAAAAGTCTCAAAAAAGGAGGCGAAAATGCAAAACATCGAGAAGAAACATGACAAGAGCTCAGAGCAGCCCACACAAACGGTACCGAGAAGTACCGCAAAAGTCCGAGTTCAGGTTCGTATTAGCCAAAGCAAAAGTCTTAAACTGAGGCATCCTGGCACCAAAGCTGTTTCGAGTAGAAAACAACTGCGAATGCAATGTTTGGCTGGCAAGAGACACATCCGCCGACGGGCTTAAATGCCTGTTTTAGTGAACGAGAAATAAGGCACAGCTGTCAATACCCCGGCGAGGCAGAAAGCTTGGAAGCTCAGAGCCGGAAGCCAGGTGACTAGGATGCCAATGGCGTTAAAATATCGTCGTTTCTGAGTAATGCAGATGCACTTCAGGGTGTACTGCTGCATCTGGCTCTAGAAGAACGGCTGTGAGACAGCGGAGACCGTTTGACTCTTTTTACTTTAAACGCGCGCTTGCAGCTAGGACCATTTTTCCCAGCGGTAACCTGGAAACAGAGTCAGAATAACTGTGAGCAAACTCAAACAAACACACGCAAACCCATATAAGGTAGCAGATGTAGGGACAGAGATAAATGAACAGGGTCTCTCTGATCCCAGCGTGTATGTTTTAAACCACAGGAGAGGGAGAGTGCATGGGAATTGGCAACCGGGTTTTAAAAAAAAATCAAGTCGATGCACAGCTCTGCACGTCTGGTCGTAGTCATTTCGCCCCGAACAGACCTTCAGCCGCTCTCGACTCTCCGTCGGACCTGATCCCAGCTTGAGGGCGACCAATTCAACGAGCGGGTTCAGATTGCTCGGTCGGGTATCATCGTAAGGACACAGCACAGTCGGTGCGTTCGAGCAATATGGACCGATTTCTATTCTGTTTTCTTCTAGCTCTCGCAGAAATCTTAACCAGCGGTAGCAGGCTGTTGCGTTTATGAGTTACACGCTGTTATGCTGGTTATTGTAGGTTTGCAACCCTGTTTGTACTTGCGCTTTGTAGCGGGAATCTAAATGTAGGTCTTTCAGGACGGCGGGTTCGACCGGTCGCTATGTTGGATGCAAAAAGGCTATAAAGCCGCTGTTTCTACTGTCGCTAGCATTTCATGCTGGACAATCCAACCAAGACCAAGTCGTAGCCTCTCGGGTTCGTGGAGTCCGCTAACAATGACGATTTCTGCTCAACCATCATCCATTTTAAATCAAGACCCTCCCAGTGATTGGCATCCGACCATAGATTGGACCTTCCTTACTGCGTCTAGACATCCAGCTAAACATCTGGGCAGCTTTTTTTTACAGCTGTGGTTATCGTAACTTAAATGTGACCGACTTTATCCATTCATCCATTTATTATCTGCTGCTTGATCAGGGTCACTGACCAGCCGGTACGTGGGCAGACGCCAATCTATCATAGGGCACACACACACATACGCACACACACAAACACACGGTCACGCACTACTTTTAGGGTTACTTTTAAAGACACAAATGAACCAAACACACGTGTTTGGACTGTACGGAAACCGGAGTACCCAGAGTAAACCCACGCAGACATGGGGAAGACATGCAGACTCCACACAGAAAGGGCCCAGGCCGCTTCACCCTTGGGCCGAACCCCTTGGATCGGGACCTTTTTTTTTTTGCTGTGAGGCAGCGGTGCGATCCAGCGACCAAATCAGAGATTGAAGTTCCACCCACCTGACACTCTTGCTCGACGTTCCGCACGACGACACTGCAGAATCACGTGGGGAAACTCGAAAGCCTTGTGGCAACATGGGAACGGACTGAACTGGAACTCAGCCCTGACCAGGGACCTTGGGCATGGAGAAGCACGTCTAGTGTGCACAGTCGAGTCACTCTGGTTCGTACCCCGTTAAATGGAAAGGTGTGGCTTGCGTCGTGCTTTGATTGGACAGTCATCCTGTCCTATCCTGTTCCCAGGGTTGCCAGCTCCCTGGTGAGTTCTGCCTCTTTTTGAAATGATGCTTCACCGAGTTTATGCTTCTGAATCGTAGAGGTTCGGTGCTCCTGAGTAGTAAGTGTAGGTTTGTGCCGTCCACGCGGTCCAGGGGGTCCCCGGCAGGATAGTATGGAACACCCTGACTTGGACCTCGAAAACATGAAGCGCTCTCTTTGAGGTTGGGTTTTTAAAGCTGCTTGTATATGCACAGATGATTGTTCTGGGTTCTAGGTTATTAGGCTCATTGCACAGCAGAACAACCTGATCTTGAGCCCTGGCTACAAAGACGTAAGCAGGACAGGCGTTTTCACAAAATAATTCGCATATTTAATCATCACCGGGACTTGACCGGAAGCTAAACGTGCCAGCTAGCGGTCCAAAGCATTTCACTTGACTGGGCTGAAATACTGCGAGAGGAAGCGGCGGGTCGGATCAGTGTAAGGACGAGGCTGAATAATTGAAAGTAATGAATTTATAATGTGGGTTTTTTTTTTTTCTACAGAAGAGAGGAGACTATTAAAAGAAACGGGATTCGGAGGCCAGATTCACTTTGTACTTTAAAACTAAGGTAGAACTGGAGCAAGGGCGAAACGGCATTAACAGCGAGAAACGATTCCAGCTCGTCGATCTACCGAGCGCCTCTCGTGTCTTCTGCGGCCTGAGAGGAAATGTTCGGGTTCAGATTTGGTCCCGCAAACTGATCATGAGGGCAGTACAAGAAGAACAGGAAGCGTCCCCGTCAGCCCGTGCGTTTTACAAATGTAATCATTGGAAATCTCGTCCTCTGAAGACCGTGAGAACAGCTTGTTGCTCAGCTGACGGAGTTTTTCTCGAACTGTCAAACTGTTCGCGAGTAATGGCCCATTTAGGATGAGGAACATTACAGCCTTGAGGCGATCAATACTATTTTTACCCTCCTATGATTTTTAAGAGCTCTCTTCAAAGCCTTAGTTTTAATGCCGTTTCTTCAGCGCCGTCGTTTTTTTTTTTTCTCCCTTTTCGCGACCCCGCACCTTATGTTCTGTCGTCTTCCTGCGTCTGTGTTTATCAGTTCCCTGCGGAGGGATCCTGACGGCGCGCCGAGGAACCATCCTGTCTCCGGGTTACCCCGAACCTTATGATAATCACCTCAACTGCGTCTGGAAGGTCTTCGTGCCGGAGGGAGCCGGAATCCAGGTGAGATGAACATGTCACTTTCATATTCAAATTCGAACGACTTCTCCATTTACTGAGGATTGAAAGCGGGGAAAGTGAAATTAGTAAAACGTTCTTCCGACCCAGATCTTAATCACGGGTAAAACTTTAAGCACCGAGACATATTTGTCCCATTCTTTGTCCCAAGTGAAGCGTTGCAGGAAAAACACGTCTTAAGTGTTTCTAACCCTTTCGGGACGGAAGCTTGTTTCAATTGCATTTGCCGTCCATTGCCGTCTCTCGGTCCTCGTGGGGTATCGCGTTAGGCCTACTGGTGTGGACTGTGGAGGTGTGACGGTTAAGGTACTGGACTGTGATTCAGAAGGTCCAGGCCAAGGCTTAAGTTGGTTTAGTTTAGGAAAGTTTGTTTACGGGTTAAAAAAAATGGATTGAATTGATGTTTTTGGTGACTTCATGAGGCAATTCTGATTGGTTTAACAGCCTTAGTTTGCCTATCACATAATAAGAATAATGTTTATTAATTTTAGGTTACATATCATAAAATGTTATCCATCTTCTGCCTAATCCACACGGGGTGGCGTGCCCACCCGGTGCCCACCCGGCAACTCTGGGCGCAAGGGCAGGAACAACCCTGGACGGGGCGTCAATTCTAAAATGTTATATTTGACTGAATACGTGATGAAATCTAGTTTTATTGCTATATATCATTTAGAATGATTTGTAAAAGCAAGTCAACTTTCTGCTTGATCTGAACTTCAACTTCTAAAAGTCTTGACTCGGTCGGACTCGGCTCTAATGGTCTTGACTATAACACTGCAGCCGAGTACCTGAAATTCCGATTTGTTCCAGCTTTGCTCACTGTCAATCAGAAAACAAGGTTTTTTGGGGGGTTTTTTGGTCTGGTGGAAGATAAAAGGGATGAACAGAAAGCGTTTGTAATCCGTTTCCAACCTTAGACAGAGAGCTGTACTTAACGAGAGTCACTGGTCTAAACCATAAAGGCCGGTTTAACCCCTGTTTGGAACTGCTCTGCTGAATGGCTCACTTTGTGACACTCTTTGCCTCCTGTGCCTTTAGATCTCCGTCGTCACGTTTTCCACCGAGCACAACTGGGACTCGCTGGACTTCTATGACGGAGTGGACAGTAACGCTCCGAGACTCGGCAGCTACTCAGGTAAAACCCTGTGAGCAATGAGATGCAGCGAAGCAGCGAAATGTCTTCCCTGCCACCCCGCACAATCACTGCACAACATCTCGGCGCATTTACCTTTAGCAGATGTCATTTAGCAGACGCCCTTATCCGGAGCGACTAGCAGTTCATACAGTCTTACAACCCAAGCAGTCATGGGATGGGGCTTTGCTCATGGACCCAACTGTGGCAGAGGTGACCTTCTGCTCCACAGTCCAGTCAACAGTTCTCAGTCCTCAACCACTGGGCCGCCACAGTCCCATCAAATCTATTCATACGTATGGAATTTCAAGCGGTCCAAAACATCACCAGGCACTTCGTCTAGTCCGTTGTCTGGTCCACTCCTAATGAATGAATTTTTTTTAGCGTACGGTACTTAGCTTTCATCGGAAGCTTTGCCGATCATCCGGAGCGCATCGATATTCGCGCCGACTCCTCGCCCCGTGCATCAATAGCTTCGCGAGCGGTGGGCTACTAATGCGGGCACGAGCAGGAGATTCTAGATGGGGTGACATTTAATCCGTCTGAGTGTCAAATGAAAGATTAAAGGGACGTATGGAGACGGAGATGGCTTGTGGGTGGAGATGACAGACTCGCTGATGGAGTATGATTTAACCCCTCCGCGTTGTTCGGGACCTGGCGGAAGGTTTAACACGATGACGGAGGTGGCTCTTAGTCATTCCGATCTGCTCATTGAATGGTTTGATCGTTCGAGAGCCAGACAGAGCATGCTCACAAAAACGAGGGGATTTTTCAACGAGTATGAAGCGTTTTTATTTTTATTCCATTGAGCACGAGAGCAAAGGAAAAGGCAAAGCAAGTTGTTCGATCGCGCAACTGAGAGCGATATTCATGGAGGCGACAAGCATCAAACTGGCCCACAGTGCCCCCGCATCGACTGTTCGGTAGGGTGTGTATGCGATGGGGCGTGGACAGGATCAGGTTGTGTAGCAGTTCTTGTGGGATCCTCTTCAGATGCATTTTGAAATAGCGCCTCATTTTCATGAGCAGTGTACGTCCAGGACGGGGCAGGAGGGGATCTCCATCTGTCCAGGCCAGTTGGGTGGAGCATGCCAGAAACTCTGCTGACTCGGGTCACACTTAACACCCTCTGCAGGGAGCGAACCTATAACCTAATTTTCTCGTTAGGTTATAAGACTTTACAACACAAAAAAAACCCCACTTTGACCTGGATGAGTTCGTAGTCTTTTGTAATTCTTTTCTGATTTTAGTTTTTGGGCGGCTTTAAAATCGCAGACATGTCATTAACAATCCAAAAAGTAGGGAGGGCTGTTGAGAACCGGAACTCGATTGGTACCAGTTCGTGACTGACGTTTACTGTTGCAGGGCGGGACGATAATCGACCTGCTTAAACCCACCGACTCTGATGAGAGGTGGTAGCATTCAGGCGAGTCTGATTGCTCCAAAATGTACATATTTGGAAGATTCTTTTTACGTCCACAAACTTTTGTGTTTCACTGGTTAATTATGAGGTGATGATGCTTCGGGGTGCCGTGGGGTCAGTCTGAAAGTATTGCAGTATGCCATCCTGCCCACTCTTTTGCTTGTTGTGCCGTGTAATTGAGATAGAAAATATGATTCGGCGAAGGCCTTCGCTTAATATGTGGATCTAGTCCGGGCCTTGTACCGCATTTTTCTTTTTAGGACCACTTTGAAATGCAAATATTGCCTACAAAGAATTCTTTGGTTTTGTTTTCGATCACCAGACGCCTCGTCCTACAGCGCAACGTGAGATGTTTAAAGTTGACCCAGATGCACACAGCCTTCCCGTATTCGGCTGCTACTGTAAATATTAAACGCAGTGCTGATCTGTATTCCTGCTTAATCTGCTTAAAGTAAGCAGCCGTAAGTGTGTGAGGGCTTTGAGGAGATGGTTCTGCTCTGTCTACACGTGACCGATTTCGGTGTGTAACTGTTGTATCAGAGTCTTTCAGTGCATTAATGCCCGCTGCTGTCAGAGGTTGGCAGACGGACAGCTCGCTCGCCATAAAGCTGTCGCTTCGGCTGGTCCGGGGCGACGTTTGGCTTGATGAGATGAAGCTGGGGGTCATAAATTAGAAGAAGTCAGCCTGATGTTTCGGAGCTTTGCTCTGCACCTTTAAAAGGCTGGCTTATGTTTTCCTTCTGACAGGTTCAGAGTACATGGGAGTTCATATGGAGGCTGAGGCAGACCGCAGTGTGGACTTGTCATCCACCAATCAGTGATCGGTCAGCTCTGTTGTGTAGAACTCGGGGTCGGTAATACTGAAATATTGATCTGCTGAAGAATTGATAGGGGTTGTTTTTGCGGTGCCAGAGGACGATGTGCCAGACGATCATGTGCCGCTCTGTAATGGCAGGAAATCAGAATAAGATGATAGTATTCAGGCGAGACCAGGCCACCAACCGGTGTCCCCGGATACATGATATAATCCTTTTCCTACAAAACAACCTTTTAACATCAGAAAACCTGCACTTACGGTCCGTAAACTTGTATCTTTCCTAGCTTTCTTACCTCTTTTAGAACTTTTTCAATGCTGCCGATGCCGTGGAAACCTAGGAGTTAAGGTACTGGGCTTGAAACCAGAAGATCCAGGGTTCAAATTCCACCTCCACTGAGCTAACCACTGTTGGGTCCTTGAGACCCTTAACCTATGATTTTTTGGATTGTAAGATAGAATCGGTTCTGGATAAGAAATGCCTGCTTAATGACTTATTGGGAAGCCATAGGAAAGATCAGCCGTCCTTCAAAAGCTGTTATTTTTTTACAGGGATTACCATTCCACCGCTCCTGAACAGCACATCCAACAACCTGTACCTGACCTTTCAGACTGACATGAGCGTTTCTGGAGCAGGTTTTCACCTGGAATATGCAGGTATGGCGCACACAGAAAGGGGAGGGCGAAACTCAAAAACGAGTCGCCGATCAGCCAGAAATGAAAATGGGCATCGCTTAAAAAAGACGCACCCTCTTACTTTGGTACAACAGGACACATGGGGTGTGCTTGATGGTCTGTTCTTGTAGTTTGAACGTGGGAGGAATGAATAGGGGTGAAGGCCTGAGTCATTTTAACCAAAAACAAATCACTGACTGGGCCAGGGCATCCCGAGGAGGGCCGGACCGTGAAACCAAGGGATTTCATTCAGGGTTCATTGATGCATGAGAGCGACACCGTTGACAGAAGGTTCATGTCAAAACGCGCAGCGCAGCGCCCCCTGCTGAACATGGAGGGAAAGGTCGGGAGCGCTGTGACGGACCGGGTGGGTTTTACGTTTTTGCCGGTTTTGATCGGTGTCACGACACCTGAATTTGAAAGTTGCGTTAATGTTTTGGCTCGTCTACGGCTCGATTCCCCGCAGAAAGTTTGGCGCTTGGATTAAGGCGGTTTCGTAATTAAAACGTCTTTACTCACAAGCAATGAGTTCTCCTATGTCCTAAGCAATAGGTTTGGACTCCTGCCCTGAGCCGCAGACCCCCAGCAACGGCGTCAAAGTGGGCGACCGGTACATCGTTGGAGACGTCGTGTCCTTCCAGTGTGACCAAGGCTACACTCTGAAGGCGAGTGAAAGCCCAACACGCAACAGCACGGCCACGTTGTCTATTTCGCTGGCCCATCTTTATTTTCGTTTAGTTTTACGTGAAGGTTCGGTTTCTACGAACGGTGATGTGTTTCGTTGCCCAGCAACAGTAACGCTTGTGTTCGTTTCATCCGAAGCCAGACGTGGCTCTGTTTTTTTTTGGGTTTTTTTTGTTTTTTAAAAGAAGCAGAATTGAAGTTCTGTGCGCACGTTTGAAAAATCGATCTGTTTTCGTTCTCACGCAGGGTAGCGCGTATATAACGTGCATGCCGGGACCTGTCAGGAGATGGAACCATCCAGCCCCTCTCTGTCTGGGTGAGTTAAATTTACACAGCCGCTTTCTCATTCTGTCTGTTCGGCAGCGTCTGCGTCTCCGCGCGCCTCGCTTCGATGGCCAATCTGACTATACAATTTGGAAACGTCCCCGTCTCGTCTCGTCTGGGGGTGCGGTGTCGCTTCTGTCTTGCAATCGTCTAAATCTGAGGAAGATCCTATTGCTGTTTCGCCCTTCTGTTATCAGCCGGGGCTTCCTGCGGATCACAATCTCGTCCTTTAGAGCCCTGATTGTTCCGTCCTGAAAAACAGTCCTGCACGGGGGCGGCGGCTTGAAATGTTTGTTTTGCGCTCAGGTCAATTAGTTGCTTCTAAACGCAGACGTTCTCGCTCTCGCTCTCTCTCTCTCTCTCTCTCTCGTTGCTAGAATTCCTGGCGCTGAAGTACTTAAGACTTGAGACTTAATGTCAGGTAATCAGGTGTTCTGCTTGAAAACGGAACCGTGTCTTCGCAGTACAAATGAGCGACTCTGTCTCGAGAGGCAGCGCCCTGTGATTGCAGGTGTCAGTAAATGGGGAGCAGGAAATGAGCTCAGTCGAGACAAGGGGTCGGGACGGATTGATAGTGGTGGAGCAATAACGGCGCAACACAACATCAGGTTCTTAACGAGTCTCTTTGTAATGTTCGAGAATGATTACGAATTAAAGCCGTTCTTCTTCGATTAAATGAACTTTCCCCGCCCATGGTGCAGCGTAAACTTACTGTACCTACCGTAATATGCTCAGACTAAAGGGGCAGAAATATTTGAAATGTACTCGGACTTGATTAGGTGCCTCAGCTCAACCGAGGTGTTAGCTCTGCTCACCGGAAGTGGGGTACGAATCGGGGTAAACCTACCACTGCAGATCCAAGGCTCGGTGGTCACACGGACAACCAACTGTCCTTTTCTTCCCACATTGCTCTCGTCTCTCGGTCGTGTCTTTACACACACTCCACCACGGCTCCGATCTCTCCACCGCCTCCCTGTAGCTGCTCGTATCTAACTCTGATGCTTGCTTAAAAAGCTAAAAACGGACCTGCACCCTACACCGCACCTCGCTCGCTCCTGTCCTCTAAGACTGCTCGACTGGTTCCCCCCATTTGTCAGGGGATAAGGAAGGCATTCATTCATCTTACAATCCAAGCAATTGTGGGTTAAGGGGCCTTGCTCAGGGACCCAACTGTGGCCCAGGTGGGATTTGAACCCCGGACCTTCTGGTCCATAGTCCAGTACCTTAACCACAGTCCCACCTTTTGTACCTACTTGCCTTTTGTAAGTCGCTCCGGATAAGGGCGTCTTGCTAAATACCCTAAATGTCAATGGAAATGATGGATGGGAAATGCCAACAAGGCCTTACACACAGCAGATTTGGAAGTTCTGCCTCGCCAAAAGCCCCCGGACCGGTGGCCTGTGTGTCCAGACCTGTAAACACAGGTTCTAAATAAAAGCTTTTGAAGCACTTTTCATAAAGACGGACTGTCTAGTTTGGACCATTGAACACGTGGAGCATCTTGTCACGGGTCAGAACCAGACGAGAGGATGAAAGCCAAAATTGATCGTACACTGTAAACGGACAGCTATTGACAAATCAACTGAGCTGCTCTAAGACGGCAGCAACGAACACGCAAACGTCCGCGCCCCAGCGTGCCGAAATCCCTCCGAAGCGCCCCCGCGAAGTGAGCAAACGATCCCAAAATTCCGGCCTGCTTCATTGAGAAGTTCATTAAGAAAAAAAAAAAAAAAAAAAAAAACAGCCTAATGCGGGCTCGTTTGTTCTCTGACCCTCGAAACGAAGGCGACAAATTGCGTTTCGTTCTACTGTGGAACACAGAGCTGTGCATTACATGTGCAAATGTATTCAATTCGTTAAAAAAAAAAAAAACCCACAACAACAACAGAAGCACAAACACCATCATTAAGCTTTGTGATTTTATAAGGAGTTCACGAGGAGAAATACATTCATCACGTACATCTTTTAAAAAATCTTTCTGCTGTATTTGTTTCTTAAATGTTGGATGTTTCCAGTCTCTTTCAATCCTGTCCTGTTTAGATTCAAGGTATTTTCTATATTCCTTCTTTCTTTGTTCCTTCCTAACTCATTTTCTCTTCGTTTTCGTTCTTTTTCTCTATGCGCTCCGCTTGAACTTTTCTTTTCTTTGCAGATTTTTCTAAAACTATTATTATATTTATGTATTCACAATTCGTACTTTTAGCTTTTTCTTTTTTTTTCAGTTCATACACTGTCTGCTTTTCTCTCTCTAGCTGAATGCGGTGGTTCCCTGTCAGACATGACCGGGGTCATTCTCAGTCCAGGCTTTCCTGGGAACTACCCCAGTGGTCTGGACTGCATCTGGATCGTCACACTTCCTATCGGCTATGGTTTGTATCAGCTTAAAACCGAACGTCTTTAGTCTTTCCTGTTTCTTTCTTTTTCTTTCTTCCTTAAGTGCTATTTTCTTCGATTTTATTATTTTTTTTTTTAAATAGTACGACTATAATTGTATTTCAACGTGCTGCAGGGATTCATCTCCAGTTCCTAAACTTCTCCACCGAGGCGGTACACGACTATGTGGAGGTCCGGAGTGGGAGTTCCGATTCGGGCACGGTGATCGACAGGTTCAGTGGTGCTGTTGTTCCCGAGTCGTTTTTCAGCACCACTCACGTGACGAGCTTCATGTTCCACAGCGACTACTCTCAGAACAAAGCTGGGTTCCACATCTTCTACAGCGGTGAGGAGCCTTATCATCTTATAGAAGCTTCACAGACGGCAGACTTAACATCCGCGAGGAATCACTGCTGGGATGTTCCTACTAATTCCTTCCTTCCATGAGTTGGAATTTGACCCTGGAGCCTGCTGGTGAAGGTGGTGTAACGGCGTAGGGCACGTCAGCCTCAGTCAATCGCGGCTTGAAGGCCACGGTCGATTAGAGGATTGTTGCTGACCGCGTGCGCCCCGTAATGCCCACGTCATCCGCTTATCATCTAGGGTCTGCTTCCAGCACGATATTTTTTACATAGGTCTGGATTTGGTAGGATGTTCATCCGTTTTGGAGGGTATTCTCGATCACAGGATGACTAAAGGGCCATTTAGGCTGTGTTGCTCGTGTCTGGTGAGCAGGGAATATGTGAAGTGGGATGGTTTCGTTTTGCAGGCGAAATAAAAACATTTTATTGTTCTTCCCGGTCTTTAAATGTACTAAAATCCTGTCGCCCAGCAGAAAGCACCACTTTCCACTTTCGACTCAGCAAGAGCCGTTTACCGCTGAGACGTGGCATTTTTAAAAGAGAGGAAAAAGCCTCTGTGTCATCTTGAGATGTGTTTTTTTGAATTGCGTTAAGCTACGTTTGGCAGCTAACACCCAGCTTCGCTCCCCAGCCTACGAGCTTCAGAGATGCCCCGATCCGAGGCCCTTTCGCAACGGCCAGGTGATGGGCACCGACTTTGGCGTGGGCATGACCATCTGGTTCCAGTGCCAGCCAGGCTATACTCTGCTGGGCCAGGCCTCACTCACCTGCCTGCACGGAGTCAGCAGGAACTGGAACCACCCGGTGCCCCGCTGTGAAGGTATCTATCTCAAACCATCTCCAGACATTTACTCATAATGGGCAGTCATAACCAGTATGGAGAAGTTCTTCGTGAGCTGTCTCTGTTAGGACGCCAAACCCAGCAGCACTTACTGGTCTATTGGAAAGGTCCGGCACCTGAGGGACCAGGGTCTTAGGTAAGAGAGATCTTGAACGGTCTTGCCCAGGGAACGAGGGTTGGGCGCTGGATAAAGCATGAACGGTCTGATTCTGGGAAGGACCAAAATGACCTGGTGCCTTATAATAAGAATGGGAAAGGCTAAAAGGGTCCGGTGCCCAAAAGAGCAGGATGGTCTGGCACGTGACGTACTAAAGAACTGTAGGAAGGGAAGGGAAGAGAAGGGAAGGGTCTGGCTCTGGGAAAATATCAAAATGTCCCAGTGCTGTGAAGATCAACAGCCCAGGGTCTGCATGAGGAAGGACTGAGAGAGCTTGGTGAGAGCTGATGGGCCAGGAGGGCCAAAGACCAGGCTGGACCGATAGAGCCCGGTGCCTGAGAGACCTAAGTTGGAAATGGGGAAAAACTGAAAGGGCTTGCACCCTGAAGGGTCATGAAGGGTCTGGGCCCAGAGCTGGATAGACAAAGAGCCCGATTGGCCAGAGGGGGACTTTGAGCTGAGAGAGTGAAGACATTAAGCAGAGGTGCCCCGTTACACATTAATGGTGTAATATCACCTTAATGGTGAACAAGGACTGCACAAGGAGGACGGGTCGCTTTTTGAGTCTTGGTTCCTCCCAAGGTTTCTATATTCATGGGAGATTTTCCTTGCCACTGTGGCCCCAGGCTTGCTCGCTTTGGGACTGGCCTTTTAAGATCATATAATTGATGATTGTAAAGCTGCTTCGAGTTAATGCGTTGTAAAAAGCGCTATAGAAATACACTCGGCTTAACTTGACAGCAAGTTGCTGGTTAAATACTGACAGCACTGGTAAGATTTCCAGGCCTTTTTTTAAGCTAACGGACATAAAGTCAGCCAGTTTCTGTGGTCGTGGAGTTAGCTTGGCCCCGCTAGCTGACCTTTTGCTTTAATACCGGGTATACGTCTGTGTAGGCGCTGCTCCTCTAACAAAGGCTTTTAAGGCATGTCATTTTTTTTCTAGGCACTCTTTGTGCCGCCGCACTCAAAGCTGCAGTAGTTACCAGGCTTTGACCTTTAAAACCCGCTGAAAGGCCCGAGTGCTGTTTCTTAAAGCGCAGCAGGCCTCGGACACGACGATAAGTGGCGACGAGGGCCCCGCGTACGAAGGCTCCCAAGAAAAACCTCCACTAAGTGGTGTTTTTGTTCTCGCGCTTGTTCCGCTTTCCTTTCAGCGCTCTGTGGAGGCAATCTCACCGCTTCGGAGGGCACCATCTATTCTCCAGGTCACCCAGACGATTACCCAAACCTGAAGGACTGCACTTGGAGCATCAGGGTCCCGCCAGGCAACGGCATCCATATCAACTTCACCGTCCTGAACACAGAGCCTATCTACGACTACATCACCGTCTGGTAAGGCTTGACTTATGTTATTTACCCACGATTTCTTCTGAGGGAGAAATATTGTGTTTGTAATGACGTAATGTAATGTGCAAAAAGTCTTAGGCCACCCTTAGATTTAAGTTTTAGCAAGTGTGTAATAATATATATAAATATACCATAAATATAAGGGTTATATATACAGTCGAATCCGGTTAATGGGAGCAAGCCGCTTATTCGGACCGAATCCTAAAGTACAGAAACAAATCCTATTATATACATGTAATTTTATTCGCTTATTTGGACTAAAATCCCGTTTAATCAAACCAAAGAAGGTGAGAAGCGAATAAGAAAAAGAAGCCACAAGTCGCCACTTAGAGCGGATACAAAGCGGGTCAGAGA
>JAUZST010054758.1:0-24158 GCA_034779995.1 Parotocinclus haroldoi | reverse complement strand
TAATGCCACCTACAGCATCCCTAATGCCACCTACAGCATCCCTAATGCCACCTACAGCATCCCTAATGCCACCTACACAGCATCCCTAATGCCACCTACACAGCGTCCCTAATGCCACCTACACAGCGTCCCTAATGCCACCTACACACTGCACTTTTAATTGATGGAAATGAGGGTAAGACCCTGTTATGACCCTGTGTAGAGGAAAGCCATAAGGTAACTATGATGGACCTGCTCCTTCTACTTGACGGAAGCCAAAAACGCGTCGATAGACAGGGGTTCGAACAGCCGGATGAGCCAAATAAAAAAGAGGCTCAGTGTGTGAACATGAACCAGTTTATATAGTTATAGATACGAAAGACAAACAAAGGAGAAACTATTTGCAGTAGGACAGGCGTGTACGTTACAGCTCGGTTCGAATAGGACCGCACAGAACTGCACAGATGCTAATGGGATGGACAACCAAAATTGATTGGCCTTACCTGAGCCTCTCTTGGATACGACCTTTAAGCTCCGAATGAATGTAGCATATAGGAGAAACTGCAGCGGGACGGTTCCTTTCATTTTCCCATGTGTCAATGTCCTGCCGAGGAGACAGATAATACATGTTTAGGTTTTTTTTTAAAAAAGAAACAGTCAGTACTTACAAATACAACGACAGGACTAGCAGAGAGAAATCCTGTCTGTCAGATGAGCAGGGTTAGGTCCAGGTCCTACAGGGCTTTCAAAAGGAGTCGGGATTCCCGTGGTGCACTAAATTCCAGACTGATTGTTTCCACTTACCACGTGAGGGTAAAAAAGCAGAACTGTACTCGGAATGCTAATGAATGTTCGTTTCCTGCCATTCGCCCCGGTGTGAAAGAACCAAATCTGTATGATCAGTGAAACTGCCTGTGGTGTGAACGTTACCCATGGTCCACCTTTCCGGTGTGCTTCAGTTCCTCGTCCCTTACAACACTTTTTTTTACTTTTGTTTGTGGTGTCGTCTCTCGTGACGCTCTGCAGCCGTGCCCAGAAGGTTCATTACGGAGGATCAAGACCTGCTGTCCATCGGTATTAGTCAGGACACCCGTCCTGGGGACAGTAAAAGCAAAATGCTCTCAAGCCCCAAAACACATACTTCTGGGAAGGCTGGGGAAAATGTACTTAGCACTCCAGGAAACGATCTCAGTCAACAAATCTGTGTTACTGGGACATGAGAGGAGCTACTTTTGAAGTTCTGCTCCAAGTCTAGATTCCCTGTTTGCCCAAGAAGCTCATTTCATTGGTGTGAACAAAACTGTGTTTATCCTGGTTACCCATGTTGGCGTAATGAGTGTAATGGGTGTTTAAACCCATCATTGTGTGCTTGTACATGTTGTCATGCTTATGGCTGCCACTCCTAGCCCCTAAGATTTTGCAGATGTTTGTGTTTCCATTGCAGATCTAAGAATGTTAATGCGCCGTTCTGGAAGACTGGGTCAGCCTGTCCTCACTGTTTCATTTGTAATCTAATATACAGAGCGAAAGAAATCCGATTCTGTTGCATTATGTCAGACTGTTCAAGGATATGAAGTCGAGCATTGATTTGGGTCGGGAAACCAATCAACTGGTCAAGGCCTTGATGTTTATGTCAGCCTTGCAGCTTGGTCATAATCCTCCATTAAATCCATCTCAGGCACAGGCTGCTGATTTTATCGGTGCCAATGGAAAATAAATCGTCTACACGTTTCTAGGCCGCGAGCGTACAAACCGTTATTGTTGTCTTTCTGTGCATGTGCGGGACCCGTCATGAGAGGTCGTTGGCGTCCGCTCTGCTTCTGGCTGTACGTTACGAAAACACGCACAAGCAATCTGGTGTGTGATGTTGTGGATCTGCTTGATCTGATGGCTCTGTGAACCTTGGTAGGATACATGGCACCTTGAACTCCACAACAGACACCAAAGAGCGCACGTCGAGGTCAGGGATGTTGTATATCAGACATTAAAGCGTTGGCTGGGGGAAGACATGGGCAGGCGTTTAGACTTGAAGAGCTCCTACAACAGGGGCAAATCATTATGGCCTGACAAGCCAAGGCTTGTAGGGTTCAGAGTGCTGAGTAAACAAACAGCAAAGGTGCAGGGAGGGACAAACCACAAATCAATGGTAGTTTTTTGGGCAGTGCCCATCAATGGTCCGCACATCACGGAACTGCGTAATGCTGGTTAAGCTAAAGCGCCCACGATAGGCAGTGGAAAAAGGGTAGTCTGGGTTTATAACTCGTTCTCTTGTGCATTAGCTTCTTTCCTGGGGAAATGATGGCACCAGGGTGCACTGCTTTAAGGAGATGGGCTGGTGCTGTGCTCTGCTATGAAACCCTGGCTCTGGGCATCCATAAGACATTCATTTACAACATGAGATTGGCTCCTGAAATAGTTCTCAAGCTTGAAAGTCATTTGGCTATGTGACTCAGCAAAACGACTTTTTTTTTTATTTTTTATTATTCCTATTTTCGGCCGCCGCAGTTCGGGTCCCAAGCAGCCGACCAGGAACAATGCGGAGCGACTTGACTAGCTTTCGACAACTAACCACAATCACCTCCAATCCCGGGCGAATCAGGGTTTGCAAAGTGAGTGCGGCATCGGCCCGTGAGATCTCAGCATCTGCTGGCTGTTTGATAGTCGTGCCGAGGGCCGAGATTAAGTGCACTATTGAATTCATAATATTACCTAAATTTCCCTTGTATGCCTCGCACGTCAATGTTTCATCCTTTCTCGCTGGGCAGAACGAACCCAAGCAAAGAACCTCATTGGTTTGCACCGCCAGCGCTGCCGCTTGTCTCCCTAGCAGAAGCGCTGAGCTTAAACCTAGTGGCCCGGCATCCATCAATGCCAACATTATGCATGTTAACCTGTCAGGCTGCTTTGTCACTGCAGCATCATGAGACCTCTTTAGCCCGTTTCCACCGTCCCAAGTCTCGTCTGAATACAGACTTAAAACTCACAGAGTAATCCACCCTGCGTTTGCTTTGTTTATATTTCATGTCTATATGAAAATGTACAGGGTTGAAAGGTGGCTCTAGTTACCCTGTTATGTCACCTCTAGTCTGCACACAAGATGGGATACACTTGGGCCTGGAGGCATACAGGAAAGAAGAAAAAACACTACAGTTTGTAGGTAAACATATCAAAATGAAACCCTATGTATTTTTATATCTGTTCCGTCCTATAAAACAGGTCAGGTGAATTCAGTGGCAGGATTCATTCAGTCTTTAAGTGCTTAATAAACACATCGAAATCAGTTTCCACTACCAAACCTGTAGCTTGTAGGAAATCCCTTTTCAAACCCGTGCATCTCAGACAAACCTAGCTGTAGCAGCTAGAGCTAATCTGCTATATTCCCTAGCCCTTTGTCCTCATCGTTTTGCATCCTCCTGCATCCTTCTCGTGTTTGCAATCGTTTTTAGCCCAGCAGTACGCGCTTCTGACTCCCCCCTCCACCATTTAGGTTCCTCTTGCCTTATAATTGTGGAATTTTGAAAGCCTACTGCATCTAAACTGCTGAAACCCTCTTTGCATGCCGTTAAAGGCACGGTGCTTTATACTACATTATCTACACTAGAGTTCATCCAGAGCCGGTCTCGAACACTCCAGTACCGGATGCCGAGCATCTTCGGACTTTATTTGCATAAAATGCAATCTGCGCGAGAGAAACTCACAGTCCTAAGGTCCAGCGTACCAACAATCAGAGAGTGATACAGTGTCAGGTGAGCACGGCCTGTTACGGTTTAATAGGCCCTATCAGTTCTAGTTCTGGGTCTTTAAGTCCGTTCTAATAAGACAGGGCATTTACAGCATGCTAGGGCCAACTGTCATTGTCCATTACAAGCTTCATTTTAACAAATTATCTGAAGACTGGCACTTATAAGCGGCCGCTGGGTCTGTTCTCACTGATCATTCCCTGAGCAAAATTCAATGCGGCATCGAACAGTAAGAACAAAATTGTCCACTCGGTCACATTTACATTTTTTTTTTTTTAATATGGAGAAAATGTTCTTTGCTTTGCTTTAGACTGTGAGAAGAAAAATACAAACTAGAGATCATTTACCCATCAGTCATTATATATTTGTACATTCTGGCTCCTGATTTTTAAACCTTTTGGTATTATTGTAAAATGAAATCATCGAATTGTAACTAGGGCTAGGCCACGTGTTTATCCCAAATGAAATCTGACTGCTCAAGCCAGTTCAGGATTGTCATTTATCAGTGTCCCTTCTGCTTATTACACCGTCTAATATCGAACACAGTTGCTTTTTCTGATCACCAGAGGGCGCAGACGTATATCACGATACACCATACACTCTCAAAACTCCTAACTGCTTTTAATGGCAGCGGAATAAAGGTGTATAAAGAAATTATTTGAAACCGTTAAAAAGCGCTTCTGAATTATTAAAGGAGTGTTTTACGCTATGGTGAAGCTGCAATCAGAGCATTATGTTTTCAAATCTGAATCCTCTGAATCCTTCTAGTCGTTGCAGGGGACTAGAGATTTTTTTGTTTCACACTCCACTTCTTTGAATCGTAACTCTTCAGGATAAAACAAGGCAATGTTTTCACTAGTAAGTAGTTTAGTAGGTGGTGAATTTCAAACGTCTGTTTCTAGTCATTTCCCTTATTCTTCGGTGTTTTATAAGAGCATCAATTCTCAGGAACGTGTTTGGTTTCTGAAAAAGAGGAACTTCTTGCAATCAGATGCATAATTGAATCGAACACAACAGCCTGTATTAATTAACTTAAGGTTGCAAATCCTCGGCTTCAACAGCGCTTACGTACTCTAGAGAGGGTCATTAGTAGTTTATCTTCTTCCATAAGAGAATGTATCCTAAAGCTCTTTCCGTTCAGCAGCAGAATTATCCACTGGTACCAGTACCAGTATGAAGGCTCTGCCTGGCATGTCAAGCGCAGATCACACTGGTGCAAAGGTCGTATGCTAGGCCCTATTTTACTTCTGTTTGTATGATGACGGACAGATGAAATGTTTTAATGTTGGTGCTTTACTGGAAAATGGGAATTATCGAGGAGGCGTGAGGAAGCGTCGTTAAGGAGCGCTTGACTTGGCAGAGCACGTTTGTACTCATTTGACCCTAATATGAATTTGTTGCAGGATCCGCAGGCAACAAGACACCCTCAATTAAACCGACTAGGCGCGATTTCCTCCACCGGCCCGTCAGCTGGCGCGGCCGTGTATTCTAGTTAGACCTCGGCCGGCTCGTTAGGACGGAGTGACAGAAAACACAGATCGACTAAGAAGACACAAGGAGCACATGCACGATTGTGGTCAGGGCTGGAGCTCCTCGTGTGATTTATAATGGCTGTACTTGCTGCATGGGTGTGTTATTTCATCATCCATCATGGCAGGCCTAAGTCTGAGAGAACTGAACCACATCCATCAGCCGAGCATAAAACCGACTCCTTCTCCTACTGTTTGGACAAAGATGGGTCATTCCGGTGACGGCAGAGGAGGAAGGTGATTCGGCTAACGAAGCCAACTGAAAATCAATTTGGTAGACGCGCACACGCTTCGAATTCGAATAGGAGGGGAATCTGATACAGCAAGCTCCTCTATTCTATAAACAAATGGCCTGATACGCCTCATGGATGTAGCCTCAGGATGTAAATGGCAGTACTTAAGATTAAGTCTGCTCCTCTAAAGCAGCGCAGGAGGTCCTACGGGGGTCCTACGGGGGTTCTTCAGCACCCCCACCCCCAAGATTATCGCTAAATACAAGTATCTGTAAAAGTGTTCCATATTACGGGTTACTCTAGCACCCCTTAAAGTGTCTATCCAACAGCAGCAGTGATTTAGGAAAGGACTGTAGAAATGGTGGAGCGTAATGGCTTTCAGGGTCAAAAGGACAAATGGAGTGTTATCATTATAACGTAAGAAAAAAAAGGATAAGCACACCGTTTTGTTCTCTCTTACTCATCCTTACGTCTCTCTCTCTCTCTCTCTCTTTGTAAAATAACTCTTGAGAATACTCTGGGCGTAAAAAATGCTAACAATAGCTGAGGTACTGCTGAATTACCTGTTGTGTGCAGATGCATGTTTGTCTTTTTTTTTTGATGCCGTGGTCTCTTCCTGGCCTTTGCTTTTGTTTTATTGTTGTAGAACAAAGAAAAAAAGCAAACAAAAGCTATAACATAATGTTTAAGTACAGGCAGTAAGCACCGCCCCTTTTGAGTGTCTAAATCAACGATGACGATGGACATTTTAAGGGGTCGCAGTTTTCCCTGCCAAAAACACATGACATTGAAAATGTTAAAGTGTTTAAACAGTGAAACTGCATCACCCGTCCTGGAAAGGAGTGTTTCTCCACCTGGACTCATTCCCTCTTGGTTGTGTGCAGCCTACGCTGTTTGCTCATTTCTGCTTATATGCAGAAAGCATGCATTTTTATTTGGATTCTGTTTCTCTGACGCGTTTAAGCATCATTTGCACACAGCTATCGATGGAAATCCCCTTTATTTGCATTGCAGTGGTTTATTTACCTTGTACGGTTCTTCTTATTGGGCTTATTTACATAAGATCTGGCAGAGGATTCTCGTGCGGGATATGGCAACCCTGGAATTAAACGCAGCACCCGCTATACAGCTATAGGAGACTATATGTGGAACTCTAAAACGCAATATATACAGTATATACATACATAAACGAAGAATTTGTTGACGTAGGATCAAAGTCTGACATTTAAGTCACGTGTTTTCTGTGAGATTATTGGCTGGCTGCAAAGTAGAAATCTGATTATCGCTTGCGTTGTGCTATGAGAAGAGCATGTGAACTTGTCGATCTGGTTCCTGACCCTCCAAAAAGAGAAATAAAACATCTCAGCCAAGGCAAATCCGTAACGGCTTAGGCAGCTACAGTAGCTAGCACATTAGCTATTGTAATGTGTCATTACTGTTATTGAGAGTGTGCTTAAAACAGCACCGTTCTTTTCCTGTTAATTTGGAATTGGCTAGAGGCAGACTTGTCAATAAAACACAAACTTTCCTGTAATGCCTCGCCGTTGCTTTTTGACAGCTGGGCTCTGTGGCTGACAGAAACATAATTGGTATGTTTTTCCTTCAGCTTCTTTTCTCAGAAAGTGTTTTGACGATAAGTAATGTTTCTCTCAAATTGCTGCCATTATATACACTTTTCCGATACTTTTTAAAGTCTGTCGTCACTTAAAAGTGGGGAATGCCACCAGGCGCATGCAGAGATGCTCTAATAGCCCCAGAGATTTGCCCTCAGATACCTGTAGAGCCACTTTGGCTGGCCTGTATAATAACTGTATAATAGTTGGCCTTTGGGTGTTGACCTGGTTGTTCCGGGTAATATTTCAGCTCGGCTCCAGTCACTTATTCACGCAGCACCACATCTTTCGTTTGCCCTTCACCGTTAAAACAGCAGCATGTATGATTGTATTTCCAAATAAAGCTGAACTTAACCAGTATTTGCTGTTTTGCTTCAAGTGTAGCACCGGTATAAGCAAGCTACCCTAATGCAGACAAAAGTTTGTGGACACCCCCAAAAGCGGAATTGAAAACATGGGTATTTCTATGGAGCTTGCCCCATGGAAGTTTCACATAACAGCTTACCGGACTTTTATGGGACTTTTCATAAGATGACATCTCATGTCGTCGCCACAGAACACCTTGTGGAGTCTTGACTGCACCACAGGGACCTACACAACGGGGTTTTGCTAATATATCGATACACACTCCTAGTACATACAAGGGGGCGGAAAGAATTCCTCCGTTTCTTCTCTTAGCCAATTCTGTTGTCAGATGGCTGATAGTCACTGGGGCGTCGTAGCTATCAATGGCCTAAGGGCTCGAAAAGTAGGGCTTAACTACCAAAGGCAAAAAGGCTGTTGTTTCAAGTTCAGGAATCCTCAAGCATATTCTCTTCATTATGCAGTCGTTTTGCCTCTCAGTCTCTCTCACTCTCTCTCACCCACACACGTCTCTCTCTCTCTCTCTCTCTCTCTCTCTTTCTCTCTCTCTCTCCTTCTTACACCCACATACATTATGCATGCTTCTCAATTTCTGTTTTACTACAAGCAGACACAAAATAATGTCATGGTTTGTTTTGTAGGATTGGTTAATGAAGTAATTTGGTCCGTGAATGCTCATAATTGGTGCATTATACGTTCTACTTAAACGCCAAAAAGCAAAAGCATGTACTGTTAGTGCTCAGCATGGTTCACAAAGCATCTCAACTCCGTAGCCCTTAGTTACGCTTCCTATCATTCATAATATCCGCGCTCCATTCTTCATTCAGGCTCTCAGCTTATCCAGGAGTCTAAACAGGAACCCACTGAGTGCTACACACTGGACAAGCGCCAGTCCATCACAGGGTTATACACACACACACACACACACACACACACACACACACCCTCCATCCCTAATATTAATAGACCGTTTTTCTTAAGTGTTCGTCATCTAAAACGCCTCCACCTACCTATTATTATTCATTCGTTCAATCATTTTCTTATCCACTTAATCCCTGGAAAGCCGATGTCTAGCTGGCAACACAAGGGCACAAGGCAGGACCAACCCCAGACAAGGAGCCTGCCCTTTGTAAGGCACATGCACTCACAGTTAACCTAACATGCTTATCTTTGGACTGTGGGAGGAAACCAGAGTACCCAGAGTAACCGGAGTACACAGATAAGACCCAGTTTGCTCCACCTGGGATCGAACCCAGGACCTTTGCTCTGTGAGCCACCGAGCCACAGCGGCGCCCCTTACCTATAATTATGAGTAACCTAAGCAACAGAGTGCTCCTGGTACTCTACAACTGCTTCTTATACAGTTTATATGTCGTGTGTCATATCTTGGCATAAAAATGGGCCCTTTAAGCCAGCTTTGTTGACTGATGGAAAAGTGCAGTAGTCTCGTTAAATAACTGAATATCTCGTTTCATACAATGCTGGGGATGTCTCTGACTGGGAGGCTTTTAATGGCTGCCATGAGAGACCACATAATGTCATTTGAGGCAAAGTTTAAAAGACAGAAGCATAAACTGTTCGAGCAGAAGTACGAGCTCTAACTGCCCTACTCTTATCACAACACCGCAATGCAAATATAACAGTATTATCTCCAAGCAAATACCATCTTACGAAAGGTCTGAACTAACGAGCATGGTGTCTTTAAGATCAGCAAATTAGTGGAATGGGAGATTAGGAAAGTGGAGAAAAAGCAGACTTGTTTGATTGGTCACAAAGCCCGTAGGTGAAATTCTTGTTCGTAGTTTTTAAAGCTCTAGCCAGCCCTTTTTTTCATAAAGCTTCCCATTACAGAAACTGTAAATAATAGAAATAAATGAACTAATGAACCGAGCTCGCTCAAGATCCCCCCCAAACCTAATGTTAGTTAGCACAAAAGTGTTTGCTTATGTTTCCCTTCCCTTTGTCTTTCAACTTAAATGGATCTCTGTACTGATATAAACTCCCTCTGAACACAAATCAGACCGTTTAACAACTTAAATCGCTCTTTCTCTCGGGTCGTTTCGTTAAAACCACCTTCGCTTCATCTCAGTCCTGTTAGCCCACGCTTCTGAGTCATGGCAGCACTTTCGTGACTCCTCATTTTCAATTTGCTTTCTCCTTTTGCTTCCTTCAATACAATGGACTTTCTTGCTAGACCTCGTTTGGGGCTGCTGTTTATCTCTTACAAATTTAATCAGAGTTCTCGATTTCTCATACGACTGTTCATCTCTGATACTTTCACTGTTACTGCGTCCGTATTTGCACCCTTGTAGACTTTTTGAAAGTTAAATTGCCAAGCCGCTGTATATGTACAGTACTCTGAGCACGTCCCTGACCTCAGCCATGCTGCACTGGGACATCCACAATTGTCCTGTGGTCCACATAAGATTGATGCCCAGCAGAGCATATCAGGAGATCCACTGCAGCCAAACTCTCTTACTTCTCTCTCTGCCCCCTGCTTCATGTATCTGCTTGCTGCTTCATCTTTTTTTTTTTTTTTTCAATTTGCCCTGTAGTGGTGCTCCGCAATAAAACTTGACTTTTATAGTAGGGCTGATGACACCAGGGCCAAACGGTCAATGCACTGCCACAGGTTTAAGGGCTGCGGTTGGACTAAATGTATAATAAACTACACTTTGATCTTGGTTTCTCTGACATAAAGGCGAATTATTAAGAGCTACTTGAATCCACGCTCGCTGTAGGTAGGACTGCTTTAGTCACAATGAGGAATAAGGTTGGAAATCTGGTACTGTGCCTCTGCTGTAGCTTCTATGCGGGAATCCGGACTTGGACCGCGGCACGGATGTGTTTAATGGCGATGGGAATGACCGTGTTTATCCACTTTATATTGGTAGTGATTGCGATGTGCGGTTTTGAGAGACCACATGGATTAGGCTCGCTTCTAATTTCCTGTATCGGTGCGCCATGAGCATTAATGCTGCGGTCACAGAGCGGTGCGCAAAGACTTGGTAATTTAGGCTGTATGCATCTCACACACACACACACACACACACACACACAAGGAGAGAGAGGGAGGCGCGCGACTCATCTTCATCACTCGTTTCTTCATAAAAGACAGTCTTCGTAGAGAGTGCCATCAATAACACAAGGCATCTCAGATACACAACGCAACAAAATCTCAGTCTGCTTACCACTGTTTTTTTTTTAAGACACAACACTACAGTAAGCACATAGACAAGAGCGACGTGCATTGCTGAATGCCAAATAGGGCACCGTTAAAACGAAGCATCATACTATTGACTGTTGAATCAATTAACCTGTGGTTTGGTCACTATTTGTTTGCAGCACTCGCACCGCGGACAATTCTGTCGATTTAACTTTTTATATCCGGCTATACGAAGGCACATCCACAGAACCATCAGAGATGATCTTACCCCAGCTTAAAGCACCGAAATGACCCGATACCGATGTCAGTAAAGACCTCTTCGTTTCCGCATCAAAGCGATAAGAGGTTAAACCGTGTCCAAATATCCACATACGGCACGGATCGGGTGTTCCCGGCGCTCATTTAATCCAAGTCGCAGACTGTCTGCCTTTAAAATCTTCGCAATGCGCATTATCTCTGAGTAGCTGTCAGGGGAAACTTAAAGGAAGCCTCGGAGAAAGGTAGAACCGCAGTTAAGACCAAATGCCGAATCCATCCGGACGGACCTTTTTGTGAATAAGTGTTGTGCCTTAAATGCTCTCTTTGTATCCAGTCCGCAGCTTTGTGCACACTCGCAACTCCAGCGGTTCCCCGAAGCTCTCCTGCTCTGCGTCTCCAAGCCGATCAACAAGCGAGCGTCCCCCGAATCACGGCTCTAATATCCATCCGGTAATGTGCGAAGCGGCGGTACGCACGGAAATTACGCGCGGCCGTGGTTCGTTAAGTCCGGAGCGGCTCTCGCTGTGAACGAAAGTTGAGAATGCGACACTGTACATCCTCCTCTTGTGAGTGAGGAGCAGAGAAGAGAAGAGAAGAGAAGCGAAGAGCAGAGCAGGCCGAGCTAAAAGCTTTGCGCACTGCCGCCCAATGGAAAGACTGGAGAAGGCTCGCAGGTGACGGGGGAAGCGCTCTGTGGCTCCCCTCCACGCACGAATCGTGTCCAAATCCAAACCAAATTCAAATTATTTTATTTACTCATTCATTTATTAATTTATCCTTTCGAGCCTCGCGCGCGTCTGGTCTAACCGGGACCCTCTGTGCGCAAGGAACAAGGTCCAGTCCGTTCAGCTCCTTCTGCAGTACGTTCGCAGACAATAACTACGTAGAGTTCAGTATTAGTGCCACAGCAGTGATTGAGATGTGGCACGTGCTCCAAAAACGTGACTTGGCTTTTTTGGAGGCGAGCAAAGTTGCACGATAAGTGTTGGAACGTGTTATTTTGTGTAATAACCGGTTGCGGGTCTTTTACTACCATTAAGAGCGTAGAGGTTTGATTAATTACTGACGGGGGAATCATCCCATTCGCTTAAAATGTTTTAAAACAAGCGACAAGTCAATTTAAACCTGGATTGCTGAGCAAAACTAGAAGACACTACATTTCCCATAATGCCCCAACATCCTCCCGAATGCTTCAACGGCTAATGCTTTTGGTGGGACAGTTTCTTTCAGGTTTTTGCATTTAGTAACTGAAAATCAGCCGTGATGCAGAGAAGATCGTGATGGCTTCTAGCTGTATGTTTTTAACACTTACAACCGTATAAGCGTAAATAAAATGAATACAGTTAATAACATGTAATACATCAGTAGCACAGTTACTCCCACTGGGGTCAAAAGGATTGATTTATATATATATATAGTCTGGAGATGAACTTGTGTATGGATATAATCTTGTGTCGCTAAGATGACCACTGATGCTGATAGCGACGTTAAAAAAACAAACAAACCCTCGCTTATCCTTTTGCACCCAGTTGATCCGGGTTCAGCTCTGGTCCCGCCCCCTTATAACCTGTTAGCTAGCATTAGGCCGTCTAATCAAGCTCCAAATAAGAAAATGATTTAGGGTCATAAGCGTGGTCGTTATATGAGAATTAGAGTTGTAACAGTTATAAATTCTTCCCATGAATTTAAAGAGACTGCCGGCACAGATGAGAAATGAGAATATTTTTAATCGTCATCACACAAACATGAGATAAACATTGCAACATCTGAGCACAAAGTCTTTATTGAGATCTCAGCTAACACTCAAGTCATATCGGAGATAAGAGATACTGAGGGGATTTTCCTATCCACTGGGATTCCCTAATACTGATATAAATAGTGCTGATATGAAGACATGCTGCTAATATTATATTTACTGCTTGCCATTTGCTAGAGACAGCTGAGGGGAATTAAGAGCCGTACAGTAATTTTGCACAAATCTTGGTGGGTGGCAGATTGTCGTGAAGCAAGGGGCCCAGCGTATGAAATTGTCACACACTAATTTGCGTCTATAACAACCAAACAGCACGCTTAATGCAATGCTCGGGCCTGCGGAAATCCACACGCAAGCAGCGGATGTGAGTCAAGCAATGCCAGAAATTCATTTTGTTCCAAAACCCAAAAGTCTGACGGCGGGTCTCTTTGCGAACATCCAGCGAGGTAGATAGATGAACCAACAGCTCTTCAGTTTCAATAGCAAATCGTTCTGCCTATAAAGGTCTCTGATACTGCTTAGCGGTTCTTCAGTCTCAGGCACGGCACGTTGCAGAGTTGTCGTTCCGGCAGGCTGTGTCACAATCCACAAACTCAGGTCAGTTTGTAGTGTCTAAGCATTACGGTGCTTAAACGGTGTTTAAAAAGTCCGTGTAGTCCTTAAATTAGCAAAACGCGACGTTGTGTTGAGGTTTGTAAGCTCTCCCTTTTAACAGCAGACTCATTTGCACGTTCAGATTTGTGTACATAGGACACAGTGAATTTTTTTCTTAGGTTAAGCTTAGGCTCGGGTTTAAGTGTAGCAGCAATTAATGTCAATAACTGGGTTAATATGATTTGACAAGAAGAACCCAGAAACACGTCCAGTACAGAACAAGAGTCAATTCTGACATGCACAGAATTTCCCTTATTTAAAAAAAAGAATCATTTTAATCATAAGTAACTACATTTTCTCTTTTCTCTCCGAGCTCATGTTCCAGTACCAGTTCCAGCACCGCACTGCATCACTCTACTGGTCTTCATCCACAGATCCCAGTCCCACCAGAGTGCAGGAACTCCCTCCATCATTCGGTTATCAGGAGACGATGTGCCTCCAATAACTTACCGCTGAGGACTGATTTCAAACCTATTTTCTCATTTTACTATTAACTTAATACACTTTTAAGTAATTATTCAATTAACATCTAGGCCACCCAAGCAGGACGAGTTCCTTTTTGAATCTTGGTCCTCCCAAGGTTTCTTCCTTCTACTTTTTCAGGGAGTTTTTTTCTTTCCACTGTCGCCCTAGCACGGCTTGCTCAGTTTGGGATTGACCTTTTAAGATCATATAAGATTGTAACGCTGCTCTGAGACAGCACTCCGCTATAGAATTCAATTTGAATTGAATAAGTAAGACTGAATTAAGGTGTAAATCATGCGGATCAAACTGGCCGGACCTTATGAAGCGTCCCTTTAAACAGCTGTAGGACCAAACATTCTTCAATATCTTAAGATCTGGCTTTGAAATTACCCACATTTGCAACTTATGGGTTTTGTACACCTGTCGTCGACAGCAATTGAGCGAGGCGTTGCCAGTTGTGTGTGAATTCATCTACTGGATGAAAAGCCAGGGCCTTGATCACATAAAATGCGCCTGAAAACCTTCTGTTCTGATTTGGGTGCCACTGTACTGGACTGTCATAGTACTGGCCTCCAGATCTCACATCTGTGAGAAGAATATCAATGGCAGAAGAAAAGGGCTCTCAGAGCGCGAGTCCTCCCTGTATCCCCCGCTCTGTCACCCAGTCCTGGGCCAAACGTGACCCCTGACTGAATGGACAAAAAAGGCTTTGATTTCACTTGCTGCTTCTCCAATAGTAAATAAGCACAGTGACAGTGCAATGTGCAGATGCTTAGCTGTTTTAAACCTTCTAAAACACACACACACACACAAAACACGCAACAAAGATCAGAGGACGTGGATCAGTGTCCAAACACACTCCATCTCCGCCCAGTACCCCTCTAGACAGACGTGCCGTCCTGAGAAAATGTGATAGGGACGTCAAGCCCGTGGATTAAGTTAGTGTGGACTTTGACGTGGCTGGACATGTTCTCTAATGCAAAATAAATCCAGCCAGTGGAGCTTTGCTCTGTTTGGCTCATCCAGCAGATTTGGCTAAATGCAAATGTATACATGGCCCGGAGGAGCTTATGCTAAAGCTTCGGACTGTGTGGAAATGTTACCTACCTGGTCCCAACGTTCATTCGCACAGTTTGGGCACACAGATTTCCAGACCAACCAATCTGCTCTCATTCGTCTCAAGGTTTGTTTAAGACGTTTAGGATCACCACTTTAAAGCAAAATCCCTAATCTTAAGCCAGACCCACTTTTCAGTATCAACAGGACACGCTCACGACGGGAACTACGCTTCCCATAATGCACCGGCATCTTTCAGAAAGATAGAAGATATAATACAGATATATTTTCTTTCTGAGGTTTTTTTTTTGCGCATCTCCACAGCCGTATCTTGCACTTTAAAGATTATCTGCCGTCAGACCAAGGTAAGGAATTGAACGAGTTCTGGAGACAGACCTGTGAGCTCAGGGTGGTATTTATCTATTTATTCATTCATTTATTTTCAGAGACTGGGTCTGTTCTCCATCCTGCATGTCCTAGTGTACAGAGGATAAGTTTGTTTGTCTTTTTACACACCCCTAAGCTCAGTTGTTTTAATGTCCCTGTCACATCACCCAGAGAGAGGTCACTCTCAGTCAAGTCTAAATGATTAGTTTATGACATTATTTATTTTTTATTATCTGGCGTTGTTTAAATATCAAATCAAATCCAAAACTGAGCGAAGGTGACCGAGGCAAATAAAATGTTCCTAAAAAACAGTAAAAAGAGGTAAGCTAGTGAAAAATAATACGATATGTTTCATATTGAGTAGAGAAAAAGAGATTTTTTATATGGTCACTCCTCCAGACTTTTGTCCCTGTGTTTGTCCCAGTTTGGTTATTTTGTTTTTCTCTGCTGTTCTTCATCCTGACTTGTTTATTCGTCTTTTAGCTTTAGAGGATCGTTTGATGGACGTTGGAAGACATTGCAGTAACGAGCTTTGTACACCAGCATGGATGTTACAGGCAGCAGAAGTGATAAAGGGCTCTGTAGATAAAGCTCAGTCTCTGTCAGCTGCTTTACAGGGACATGGTCAAGCTGCAGTTTAAAGTTTTTTTTAAACATTTCTCTCACTCACACAGCACGCACACACACACACACACACAGACAGCACACACACACATTCATTTGTTACTGCAGCCTCAAAGTTTCTTTAAATATGAGTTTAAATACACACTGCTTCTCTTACCACATGCAAAAAGATCAAAGGATTTATTGTCATTACACAAAAATATAAGATACAGTTTTAATTATTTTCTTAGGCCAACTTTAATTATTAGTATCATGATGATTATTTTTATTATTTGATTATCTCGCCAGTATACGCTCGTGTATTTCATTTACGTTATTTTGTGTAATATTTGAATATCTTATCTTTTAAAAGCTAGCTTCTCGTTTCTTCTCTTCTTATCTTCAGGAATACGACTGATGAGCCTGTGACATAAAAACACTCTTTTCAAAGGTGCAAATTCCGTTTTGTTATTCTAAATTCATTACATATATATTTATAAGTAATGTACAGAATGTCACTGTGTTGTGTTGTGCTGTCTGAGGCTGTAACGGCAGCGCTATGCTCCATTCCACTAGGTGGCGGTAATGCACCTTACAGGAGGCTGCCGGACAAACCACTACGGACGAAGAAATACGTTAAAAGTTTAAATGTAATCAATGATTTAACAATATAATGACATTTACGTATATTATACATTTAATGCGTTTCTATAATGTTCCATTATTTGAATTGATTCAAGTTTAATCTTATTGTAGCGAAGTTTGTTATTGTTGGTCTGAAATGTTTCTGGTGGCAAATTTAAACTATATTATTATTATTATTATTATTAAAGGGATTTATCTTTCATCTCCTTTTTACTGTTCTGTAGGATTATTTCCAGAGATCCATAGTGATGAAGAGTCTAGTGGAGATGGAGCAGGAGGTGGAGGGAGGCTATATAAATGGGCAGTCCCAAAAGATCACAAACGATCACAGATGACCTGAAATCGAGTGGATCAAGAGTCTGCTAAGCAAACTATTGCTAGAGGGAAGTCTAGATTTCTCTTTACTCAGACAATTCAGACATCAAACAGTCTGTTCACGTTTTGTTTTGTCCCAAAGTTCGAACCAAAATGCAACCCTGGTTACCCTAAATAAAAGGCTTAACGGTGCGATCTTACTACCCCAATGCGGCCGGCACGGTGGCTCGGTACGTAGCAGCGCTGCCTCACAGCAAGAAGGGCCTGGGTCCTGTCTAAGTGGAATCTGCATGTCCTCCCTGTGCGTGGGTTTACTCTGGGTACTCCTTATATATATAGATCTTAAGGTTTAATGACTAATTACATCCAAATCTAGACCTAAAAAAAGCATTTGGGGTCAGGAAGGGATTTAATCCTATTTATTTACATTGTTTCTTACGGTTTCAATCACAAATCAGAGTTTGAACGCCTCCTGTAAGCCATTAAGTTTAAATTCCGATCTTCCGGTGGATGCAGTGACAGTTTCCATTCTGGTTCCTTGTGAGGGGCGTAGCGTATTCGTTTAGGATACTGCTCCCAAACATTAGGGGAGAATTCAAACTGACAAGAAACAAGAGGCATCAGTCGTTGAGAAAGGAATTCCTAAAAGGATTGTACTTGTGTGTTTATAATAGGATAGGAAAGATACGACTGAACCTGACGGCCCTGCCAAAGGTCGGTATGAAGATCCTCTTCCTCTTGAGCATAAATCCTGCTTATCTTAACGACTTTCACTGCAGCATAACGAGCAGTCTGATCTTTGTAGAAACAGAGGAACAGGGCACCTCTAGTCCCGTTATTGAGGAGAAGCCACAAACCCTACATGAAGCTAAGCAGGAGAAGCCAAAGTATCTCTTTGGATCAAACAGCAAGGTATCTGCAGTATATTTAGTAATAATTTACTACTGTTCTCTCATCATCATGAAGTCCATTTAATACCGTTTATTTTACCCTTCCTTCATGCTTGGAGATTGTTCTGTTCAAGCGAAGATCTTCCACCAAAGAGAAGCAATGCGAAGACAAATCCGAAGCTCCAGCAAAGAATGATCGAGCAGAGAAAGCTTACAGCTCAGACAGTGCAGATGTGGAGAACAGCTGCAGCACTGATGCTCCTCCTCCTGCTCCTCCTCCTCTACGCTCTCGCTCATCCACCTGTAATGTGCTCTGACGCCGCTCCATCCACATACCAGAGGTCCTCTACAACCGAGGGCTTTCCTTCCCGTCCACATTCTAAGGCTTTGGACTGAAATCATGTGGGTTTGCTCAGGTCTGGACCGGACAGATACGGGACCAAACTTGCCTGGACCCGATCCCCACTTTCATTCTTTCAGCAGAACTGCTATTACGGCTTTTTTTTTTTCTGAAACAGTGTTACTTAGCAACCGTAATGTGCCTTCCCAAAAAAAAAACCCCAATGCAGTGCTCTTTTAGCCTCGTGCATTTTGTTATTTTTGTGACGCCATTTTGTGTTTTGAGTTTATTATATTTAGTTTTGAATGTGTAATAAGTTTTGTTTGTTTTTATCTTTATTGTTACTTTGGGATTTCCGTTACGCTTTTCAGTCTTTGTGGTGAAAGCAGTTTTTGGATTTTATTGGAGAGTTTATTTGATCTATTGTGTTCCGCCAGTAATGGATTAGATTAGATCTAGTCCTTTGGTTCTACTTACAGTCGGTTACTTTTGTACCTTTTACATCCCCAATTCCAATGATGTTAAAAGAGAAATAAAAACAGAATCTTTTTCAATCCATATTAAATGGAATAAACTACAAATAAAAGATATTTATTAGATTGTACTGTCTTACATCACTTTTCCTTTTAACAACACTTCCTAAAGGTTTAACAACTAACAACATTCATTATTGATTTCTTTCCCAACTTCAGTCGCTCAACAGTCCGGGGTCTCCTTTCTCGTATTTCACACTTCATAATGCGCTACACCTTTTTAAAGGGAGACGGGTCTGGACCGCAGACGGGCCAGTCTAGTACCCGCCCTCTTTTATGGCACTGTATTTATTAAAGAAAATCCACCAAGATCATTAGAGGAAGTTGTCTTTTTTGTAAGAATGATCGTTCATTGGTCACTAGAGAGGATCTCCTAGCGGCTCAGAAGACCAATGCAACTTTGTTACCCTGTTTTAAATGAGTGGATCTCTGTCCCGTGTGGAACTGGGAGACTGGGAGCGAGTGGATCTCTGTCCCGTGTGGAACTGGGAGACGGGGAGCGAGTGGATCTCTGTCCCGTGTGGAACTGGGAGACGGGGAGCGAGTGGATCTCTGTCCCGTGTAGAACTGGGAGACGGGGAGTGAGTGGATCTCTGTCCCGTGTGGAACTGGGAGACGGGGAGTGAGTGGATCTCTGTTATTCTTTTATTTGAGTGGTTGTATATTTATAGAAATTTGTATGAAACCTTGTATAATTCTTTCTGAGCACTGTTTATATTATTATATATTATTATTATTATAAAACCTTTCACATTTATATAAATACATAAATAAAAGTCTCTGCTTCATCTTTCCATTTTTTTGGTTGTGTTTCTTTAAAAATGCCCAAATTCCATATTATGACCTTTTACCCCTAGACGGGGCCGTAATAATGTGTTATTCTCATTTATTCACGTTTATGAAAAAAGGTTATGAGAATAAAGTTCCTCCAGTCCTGGTGCAGGATTAATTCACTCGATTACTTGTTTAAAAAGAGGAAAAGCAGCTGTAGGAATCAGCCAGTCGATTCCGCATGATTTCACCCTCAGGAAGGTAGATCTCTTATACAGGGGGGATCTCTTCTAAATAATGTCTAATAGAAAAGAATAGTATTCAAAATAGACTAATGTTTTATTATTTACTTTTAAACTTTCTATTTTATATAAAAGGAAAACATTAAGATTTATAACCAGGTCATAATCGGTCTTTTAATTAAGTTTTATTAATTATGTAAACCATAAACAGTGTCTGAATTATATTTTATCATTTATTAATCCAGTTCTTTTACATTGGGAACTAACTTTACTTTTCTTTTATTCTGTTTGATAAGTACATTAAGGTGTGTTTCTGGGTGACATTAATTAGTGTAACACCGTTAGATTAAAACCCATTAAATAATGAATAAAGGAGAAACTAATTATGTAATGCATTATTTCCCCAAATATTTTAGATTATAAACTGATGCCTAAAAAACCGATATAAACGATTAAATTTATTTTATTTTATTATTTGTGTAACCCATAAACAAGTCCTTTAATTGTGTTTTATTTATTTTTTACCGTAAAAAAAACCTTCAAATTTTATTTTATTCTCTTAATACAGAAGGCGTTGTTTTTGGGAGACCTTAATTGGTGTAACACCGGTGAGTTTGCGTTCTTTCTGCTTTTTATTAAAATACGAAGGAGTTTAAATGTGATTATTAATAATTAAACAATGTAATAACTTAGATATTATGATTAGATCTCTGTCATATTTTAATGTTGTTTTCTGATTTAATTAATCATTTATGTTTGAGTTTATTGTAGCGAACTCGGTGTAACGTTTATAATTGTTATAATAATTTAATTTATAATGATCTAATAATTATATCATTTACAATTATTTTATTTCGTAAATTTACTTAAAGTTTATTTTACTCTGTTTGATGAGTACATTAAGGTGTGTTTTCGGGTGACATTAATTAGTGTAACACCGTTAGATTAAAACCCATTAAATAATTAATAAAGGAAAAACTCTAATTATCTGTTGCATTATTTTGTCCACCAGATGGCACCATTTCCCCAAATAGTTTAGATTATAAACTGATGCCTAAAAAAACATATAAACGATTAAAGTAATTATATTTTATTATTTGTGTAGCCCATAAACAAATCCTTTAATTGTGTTTTTATTTATTTTACACCGTAAAAAAGCTCAAAGTTTCTTTTATCTTCTTTAATTATTACAGAAGGCGTTGTTTTTGGGAGACGTTAATTTGTGTAACACCGGTGAGTTTGCGTTCTTTCTGCTTTTTATTGAAATACGAAGTTTAAATGTGATTATCAATAATTAAACTATGTAATAACTTATATAATAACTTATAAATGATGTTTAGATTTTTTGTCATCTTTTAATGTTGTTTTTTTATTTAATTAATCGTTTATGTTTATTTTAGCGAACTCGTTGTAACATTTATAATTGCTATAATAATTTAATTTATAATTATGTAATAATGATATAATTTATAATTATTTTGTATCGTAAATTAACTCAAAGTTTATTTAATTCTGTTTGATGAGTACATTAAGGTGTGTTTCTGGGTGACATTAATTAGTGTAACACCGTTAGAATAAAACCCATTAAATAATTAATGAAGGAAAAACTCTAATTATGTAATGCATTATTTTATCCACCAGGTGGCAACATTTCCCCAAATATTTCAGATTATAAACTGATGCCTAAAAAACGATGTAAACGATTTAATTTAATCATTTATTATTATTATTTATTATTTATGCGGTTATATAAACTGTTTTTTCTATATTATAATTTATGGATTTATTTATTTTATATCGTGAATAAACTCAAAGTTTATTTTATTCTCTTTAATTAATGCAGAAGGCGTTGTTTTTGGGAGACGTTAATTGGTGTAACACCGGTGAGTTTGCGTTCTTTCTGCTTTTTATTAAAATACGAAGTTTAAATGTAATTATTAATAATTAAACAATGTAATAACTTATATAATAACTTATAAATGATGTTTAGATTTTTTTGTCATCTTTTAATGTTGTTTTTTGGATTAAATTAATCGTTTGTGTAAAGTTTATATCTGTTATAATAATTTAGTTTATAATGATACAAGAATTATATAATTTATAATTATTTTATATCGTAAATTAACTTTGCTGAAGTTTCTTTTATTCTGTTTGCTAAGTACATTAAGGTGTGTTTCTGGGTGACATTAATTAGTGTAACACCGTTAGATTAAAACCCATTAAATAATTAATAAAGGAGAAACTAATTATGTAATGCATTATTTTATCCACCAGATGGCAGAATTTCCCCAAATATTTCAGATTATAAACTGATGCCTAAAAAAACGATATAAACAATTTAATTAATTATATTTAATTAGTTATAGATCCTATAAACAGGACATTAAATGTATTTATTTATTTATGTGTCTATTTAATATATTATTGTATAATATTTGTTCTTTTATGTCGTAAATAAACTTAAAGTTAGAGAAGGCGTTGTTTCTAGGGGACTCTAATTGATGTAACAGCGGTGAGTTTGCGTTCTTTTTTAATTAAAATGCTAAACTAATTGTAATTGTTAATAATTAATAAATGAGTTTATAATCGATGCTTTGTTGTTAAGTCGGTTCTTTAGTGTCGTGCTTTGATTGAATTACGTAAGTTTACGCCGCTTTTAAACTCGGTTTAATGTTTATTATTGTTCCTCAAAAATGTTACTGATGACGCATTTAAAATATTTGATTAATTTCTTTATTCTAGATTTATTTAATTGTTTTTATATTGATTTATCTGAATTATTTTTCTGTTTTAGATCTGAGAACACTTCTAAATGACAGCAGGTAAAGGGGATTAATGTAAAGCTTTAAATCCAGGTTTATCTGTTTATTCTTAAAGAAGAGAAACTTAGGAGAAGCTCCTCTTAATTCAAGTCGTTGTATTTGGAGAAACGCTGCTTTTTAGTTTAGAACAGCTACTGCTCAGCTTTGAGTTTAATAGAAACGCTGGAGTTTGTAATAAATGACGTCATACAGACTGGATCTGTAGGAAAAAAAACATCTGGATTTTCTTTATCGTTCCTTCATTTCAGGATCACAGAGGAAACAAAAAAACCCGGGTTGTTAAAGAACTGCATGGATTCCTTATGAAATACTTCATTGTAAGTTATCTTATTATTTTATTAATTTTACACACACACACACACACAGAGGGTTTACAGCATTTCTAATTAATGATTGATCTACCGTTTGAACATTTCCATCTCTTATTATTATTATTATTATTGTGATGTGTTATAAAAGTCTTTCTCTCTCTCTTTCTTTGTGTATCTGATCTCTCTTAATCAGATCCTCTTAGTCTGAGCTCTGTGAGTTTTGGGTTCCTGATTAAAGACTCGGCAGCAGCAGCACTTTGGTACGGCTGAGATTGGAACCGTGAGCCTGCATGACCTCGTCCCCGTCAGAGTGTTTTTACTGAGTGTAAAATCCAAAGCTCCAAACACTACTGAATGCTCTTTCATATCATTGAAGGTCTTGGTGTTTTGATTCAGGCTATTCAGACTCTGATCGCTGCAACGTCTGTCCTTCAGCATGCAGGAACTTCTCCATATTGGTACCCAGAACATCAGGAACTTTGTGATTCTTCTCAGCGATCCAGCAGAACGCTCCAGATCCTGCTCACAGAAACACTGTCATTCTTAACTGTACTCTGTCTCATTTTACTCTTATTTTAGGAAGAAAGAAAAGAAAAGAAAAGATTATATCAATTATTTTATCTTTAAATAAAAGGCTCCTTTACTTTATGTAGTATGGTTGATGTTTATATTACATATTTATCATCTTCCAGCTGTTCATTTACAAGATACTGTTATTATTATTCTTACTATTACTTTTATTATTAGTTTTTTCTTATCTTTTTGATGGTTTTTGTCTTTTCCGGTTGATCCTCTCCGTTAATCCTCTCGGTTGATGCTGGTGGGGTTTGAAGCGGTTCCTCCTCTCGTTGAGCTGTACCTGAATAAACATCACTTACCTTTTGAGCTATGACGTAGCGATGCTGATAACCGCTTTCTTTCTCTTTTTTATAACTGCACTTCTTTATTTCAGCACTAGAGGGCAGCGATCTGTCTGTTTAGATCAGGGATCTAAAGGATAAATAAATCAAACCAGCCCTCATCTCCCAAATCCAGTAGCTCAGTGGGTTAATGACCTTGATTCATCTGAGCTGAAAATCACAGTTCGAATCTCCCTAAAACCTTCTGCGGGAGGGGTAGTAGCTTTTATAGATCTACCTGTTAAATAATTAAATATATTTGGTCATTTAAATGAAAATGACAAATTATTAGAGACATAAAATAGTAAATAAAAAAAGAATAAACTAAAAAACAATTAAATAAGGCAACTAATAATTATAACTAAAATGTACTAGCTTAACTAAACTGAAAACTAGAACTAAAAAAATAACAAAAAAAAAAAAAACAAATATATATATATATATATATATAAATAAAATAAGCAATAAAATTATTTTCTATTTTTCTCTCTCTCTGGATTAGTCACTTTTTGGGAGCAGATCACCAACCTACGTTTTTAGACAGTAGACCCCACCCCCCCCAACCCCCCCCCCCCCCCGGGCGCCCCCCCC
>JAUZST010054747.1:0-24160 GCA_034779995.1 Parotocinclus haroldoi | reverse complement strand
CTCACACACACACACACACACACACACACACACACACACACACACACACACACACACACACACACTTTTACTTCAAGACTGTCTAGGAGACGACTATTATTTAGTTCCTGGATACAGAACCTTTTGGGACGTTTGTGTTCTAGTTCCTGCTTGGTTCCTGCCCAAACGATCGCATATGTCTCCATGCTGCACGTTTAATTAAATCAAGCATATTCATTAATTGCTATTTATCCCCTTTTCATAATCAACTCTGAAAGTGTTACACAATTCATTCTGGCAGATCCACTCCATCCCCCTGCTCTTTAGCCCCGGCCCTGATTGACAACGCCGACGAGGCCCTCGTTCTCCGAATCCCAGCAGCGTTTGATTAAGCTTTGATTAAATTCGTTAATTGCCATTGCCAACAAAGCGAGTTCTCGTCCATCTTCGCTGATTGCTGGTTTGCGATCGCGGTCGTGACACGACGGACGGGCGCACCCAAGTTCACGCTGCCCTCAAAGTCAGGACAACCGGACGCAAGGTCGGTCCAGATCACAAGCTGGACCTGTCCCTTTCATTTCCGGCCAGCTTTCCACCTTGGAGGAAAGACCTCAATGGTGGTCTGATAATCTTAATCCTGCTTTATTATATGACCTTCCAAAAGCGCTTGTGACCCCCTCGGTGGTTCAGTGGCGCGGACAAGCACACATCTGGAAAAACCACGCTCTAAAACGAAACAGCGGTCCGTCTTGGGTTGGAACTCTTGTTTCCGAAAGTTTTGAGACGCTTTCTGTAATCAGGAAGGCCGAGGATGGGCGACACGCTGACGCATATTTCATTCAGACGATAATTACTATTATGGATTTTTTTTTCAGAGCTGCTTTTACAGATCGCCTCAAAAAGGAAAATAAGAGCGAGCGCTAAATCAGCGTGTTTGAGCTTAATCACTTAATCTTTGATTAAATCAGAAGCTTTAAATGAATTCAGGTTCAGATTGATTAGAGTGCTGTGGAAAGAAATAGCACTCCCCCACTACTTGTGTCTGTGTGTGTGTGTGTGTGTGTGTGTGCATACACTCACCGAGTGTTTTATCAGCAACACTGGTAATACACAAATACAGGGTAGAGCCTCACTGTTGTAGCCCATTTGCCTCAAGGTGTGTACATGCTGAGACGATTTGCTACTCTCCACAGTCGTACAGAGCGGGTTCGTGAGTTACGGTAGAACCATAGAGATACTGTGTTTATTAGAGCACAAACACAAGCGCACAGACACGCACTTCGTGGCGTGACACTAGGGCACTTTAGAGACACAGCTTGGCTTAAGGTATGTCTGCTTTCCTGGGTCATTTTTGACCCAAAATGTTGTGCAACATTCACAGACGATATCCTAACAAGGCACGTTTTTGGCACGTTTGGGGTATGCGTCCCAATACTTCTGGCCACGTTCGGGTTTTGTGTCCCAATACTTTTGGCCATGTAGACACACCTGAGATTGTCTGCATGTTCATGTGATGCCCAGCATGATCTACACACCCCAGCATGAGGTCATCGACTCCTGCAATAAGTGTTAAGGTCATTCTCCACCTCTCTCTCTCTCTCGCTCTCTCTCTCACACACACACACGCGCACACACACCCCTCTCAGTCAGAAGTGTGAGGATTCACACTGATCACACACCAAGCAGTAACACCAAGCGCATTGAGAGACTTTAACCAAACACTGCATGCATCACACTTACACAGACGGTCCTAGGAATAAGTTTTGGCGCCCCTGCTCTAAAGGTTTTTGTTTCCACAACCTTTCCAGATCGGATCAGCAGTCCTGCATCTGTCGCCCCCAGACCAAAACAAGCCAACGCTTTCAGAGCCACCTCACTGCTCTCGATGTGCTTGGCCGTCTGAAGCTGCTGATCCATGAACATGTGGCTTTCAGAGGCAGGTCTGATCCAGAGGAGCTCTCGGCGGTCTTGTTCTGCATGCTAATTGGCGTGGGGTTTTTTTATTTTATTTTGTAGACGAGCTACAGGAGCACCATTAAGCTGTCGCGGCTCATCAGAATAAAACCTCCGTCTGCAGGAAGAGGCCCAACGAGCATCACAGACGGGAGAAGAAAGAGGTTCCAGCTCCCGTGGGCGTGTGTTCTGAATCACCTTTTTATTTTAAACCTCCGGCTCCTGATGTAAAGCAGGAAAAAGCCGTTTAACAGACCAAAGCACAGCGTTTGGTTTCAGCGCCTGGTCTTATAGTGATCATCGTAGTTTTAATGTTCAATCGGACCACATTTACAAGCATCGTGTGGGGTTCAAGGTGTTATTATTACACTTATTATTACACTATATTACACTTTTACCTGTTTGCTGTGTTTTGGTGTTCTCCGTGCTCTCAGCTCTGTAGTTTTTTTAAATTATTTTATCTATTTTTTTTATAAATAAAACTCTGCTCTGCTGGCTTCTAATGTCTCCCGCTTTCTATCCAAGCATGATTTCTTTATAAATTATGACTGAGACGGATTAAACGATAACGTTCTATTTACCTCGGATAAGTCACAGTGACGTGAAAGAACCCCCCACGCTGACACGCGACCACAAACTCCCTCCACCGTTTTTTATTTTGCACTTCTTTAAACCGTTCTGCATGTTCACATTTTCTAAAGCTCCGTAGTCGAAGGTCTGCATACAGAGGGACTTAAGCTGTATATAAAGTTATATACAGTCCACATCCGAGTTTGTTTACGGACCGACTTTGACTTGACCGTTCCAAAACTCTCACTTTATTCTTTAACCGTTCTTTGGCGGAACCACACGTGTGCACTTTCGATTTTGCCACTGTAAACCCGGATGCAGCAAAACAGTAAACCCCGACACTACCACCAGCATGTTTCACAAGCCGTGTTTCTTATCTCTTTTCTTTCTCTAAGAAGCCTTAGATCATGCAGGCTACCATGATTAGAGTTGGCATCAAAACTGTTCATCTGTTTTTATGGCTTTGCCGTTGGCGGTTCAGTTTGTCGTTCGGTGTTTCTCCTGACGGTGGCCTGGCAGACCTTTAGTTGCTGAGAAGTTACCCTGCATTCCTTTGCAGACTATTAGCCTCCTTGCTCCTGAATTTCCTCCTTGCACCAAACTCTTCAGAGATGGTTTTGTAACCTTCTCCAGCTCAATGAGCATCTTTTACTTTCACCAGACGGCTATGCCCTCCTGTGTTCTTCAGGCACTTGTGAAATCTGGTAATCATGTTGCAACTGTGGGCTCCGTTTCTGTCGTTTCTCCCACTGAGAGTTGGCGCTACAGTCATTTATTCTCCATCACATACTCATTATTTCCAAATTGAACCGGGTTGATCATTTGCTTCAGGAGTCTCAGTCTGTCCCACTCAAATTGCAGCCCAGGAGTAGATACCGTTAGCGCACAGACAAGAGGCAAAGGTGGGGTCCAAACATTTTTTTTTACTGTGGATGGCAGATCGTCCATTAGATAAGATGAGGGTTTGGGTGTGGTCGTTCTTCATGAAGAAACGAATCTCGAATTATTATTTGTAAAATCCACAGGGTTTATATGACCACCTTATTTCTTTGGTTCTGTACATGCATAAGTTTAAACTAAACCGGTTCCACCCTAAAAAGTAAACGGATCCAAAACAGCTCGATCATATTATTATTGGCATTTTCGAGGTCAATGCCGTTTGCAATCGCCATTGCAATCTGGTTTTAACTGAAAAAACAAGAAGCAATCGGTGGATAAAAACGTTTTGAGGACCGCGTTCAAATGGAACCTCACCTTCAGGTGACCTCCACCGAGCAGAGCAGGAGCGCGTGTTCATGATAACGCACCCTGTGTGTTTAATTAATCTGCCTGCTGATTAGAGAGACACACACACAAATGCTCACACAATGCAGGATTAATTAGAGAAGCAAACCCTCACACTGACGAACACAGAAGCACAAGAGTGAGATCCGGACCACCGAAGGTCCTGAAGCAACAAGTCAGAAAGGAAACACGGAGGGCTCAGATACATAATCGTGTTTCGTCTAATTAGTTAAAGCACAGGATACGCAAGTGCAACGCAAAATATGCCATGTGCATGATTTAAGAACAATTAACAAGGTAATTAAGACATGATACAAACAGATCGGAAAACAAGAGTCCAAACTGTAGTGGGTTTTTTTTTTTTTGTTTTTTTTTCATAAAACTCTGCTCTGCTGGCTTCTAATGTTCATCTCCCGCTTTCTATCCAAGCATGATTTCTTTATAAATTATGACTGAGACGGATTAAACGATAACGTTCTATTTACCTCGGATAAGTCACAGTGACGTGAAAGAACCCCCCACGCTGACACGCGACCACAAACTCCCTCCACCGTTTTTTATTTTGCACTTCTTTAAACCGTTCTGCATGTTCACATTTTCTAAAGCTCCGTAGTCGAAGGTCTGCATACAGAGGGACTTAAGCTGTATATAAAGTTATATACAGTCCACATCCGAGTTTGTTTACGGACCGACTTTGACTTGACCGTTCCAAAACTCTCACTTTATTCTTTAACCGTTCTTTGGTGGAATTAATATGTGATACGAGCAGATCATCTGAAAAACAAGCACCAAAACACAGCCAGTTTGGGACTTTGGGATATACGAGATGGTAAGTGAACAGTCTGTTCTTGGAGTGGACGTGTTAAACATGGGAGAAATGTGAGGAATAAAGACATGAGATGCTTTAACAAGGGACTGGGACCGAATTAACGAATGGGGTGTTTTTGTACATTTTTGTTCTTCAAATAGCTTCCTAAGAACAAGTGGTATTCTTAGATAACTATCTTAAACTTTAAAAGCTTTTCTTCCCTTAAAACACAAAGGTTGTCTCGGTAAGGAGAGCACATGGCAAAGCTGCTGCTTTAATCTGCGTTTCGAAGAGAAATCCACAAATACAAGACGGATCCTTTTTAATTAAATAAATCAAATGCATTCATAAATAAAGGAGTTGTTTTTTTAGAAATCCTCTGAGCAGCTAAAAAAAAAATCATAAATAACACAAAAAGGGGTAAATTATTCTAAACACGTCAGATGTTTTATAAAACTGGAGATTTTCTTAAGAAACTCTTAAGGATAAATAATAATTGAGCAGTTTTGAGTTGGGGAAAACCCAGGAAGTTTTAAGGGTTTTTTAAGAGAGTATAAATTACATGAAGGCCTCTCAGACACGGGACAGGTCCTCTTTAATGAATTAATTACATAAATAAATAAATACAATTTATTAATTAAGTAAGAATGAATAAAAATAAATGAATAAATAAAACAATGTATTCATTAAATATAAGTAAAAATAAATAAACAAATAAATGTAGGAATTAAGTACAAAAAAATAAATAAGTTTTTTGAATATATTAAGTAAAAATAAATAGGTAAAAACATGTATGAATTAAATAAGTAAAATAAAATGAATAAATAAATAAATGAATAGATTTCAATAAATAAGTAAAAATATATAGTTACATAGATAAATAAATGTAGGAATTAAAAAAGTAAAAATAAATAAATAAATACATTTATTAAATATATTATAAGTAAAAATAAATATATAGATTGATACATTTTAATAAATAGATACATTTTAAATAAAGTTAAAATGAATTAATAAATAAATGTATAAATTAAATATTTTTTAAGCAAAAATGAATACATAAACAAATGTATTAATTAAATACAAGTAAAAATAAATAAATGTATTAAGTGAAAAATAAATAGATCAAATATATGAGTAAAAAAAAATGTATATATCCTTTTTAAAATCCTCTGAGTGGATGAATCTAAAAAATGGAAATGACGGTAAAAATGATTTTAAAAAAGTCATACGTTCCAAGTTCTAAAAGCAAAAACATTTTCTTACTGTTTCTCATGAGACAAGATAATATCAGTGCCCTTTTACAGTAGACTGATGCCCCCCATCACCCCGCACCCTTTTGCGGAGCAGTTAGAGGAACATACAGAACAAGATGCCCTGGCCTCCAAATTCTCCAGATCTCACCTGATTGGGCATCTGGAACAACAAGTACAACGCACAAAAGACTGACCAACTTGAGGACATCTGGAAGCTCAGAGGTCCTGCCAGAGCTGCTTGGGTGGCATGCAGTGCATCTGGCAGGTTCTGTTCTGCTAGTGTGTGTGTGTGTGTGTGTGTGTGTGTGTGTGTGTGTGTGTTTGTAACCATCATTAATCCACTATATTAAGTAACAACAGAAGGTCCAGCAGTCGTTGTCTGAGCAGAATCCGTGTGCCATCCCCACGCTGGCAGCTGCAGATGCAGTGATAGTGAGGTTTAAATAGAGCAGTGCCCATACGGGACCGGCGTGCCCCAAGCTGTCGGGTGCACATCTGCAGCCATATGTTCCAATTCAAGCAACGTCATTAAACTCCATCGAGTCGGAGCGCTGTGCATAACGAGTCAGGAGCTGCTGCCGCTGAAGACGTTGCGGGGCGGGGGGGTGGGGGGGGGAATAAAAAAAAGGTTTGTTCTGGGTTGCCTGTTCATTACAAAGCGCAGACGAGCATTTCCTCTCTTGCGCCACGCCTGATTCGCAGACCAATTGGCTGTGAGACGGCGCTAATTACAGGACGGCTCTCTGAGGGCTCTATCTGGAGACGTACAATTCACAGGAAAGACAGTGACTTACGCCGACCGACCGCTTTGTCTTCCACAGCATACACCAATCATAACAAAGCAGCAACAATCGATTGGTCAAAGTGACATTATCAGGCAATATTGGTACTCTCAGATCTCTTGGCCAATCAGGTTGAGACCAAGTGTGGTACAGTATATTAAATTAAACCAAATAAGAATTCCACAGTGGTTGTATCTCTACAGAAACGCAGCGCAAGAACACCGGCCCTTTTCTCCCCGCGGGGTTTCTGCAGAGCAGCTGGAAGCGTCAATGTGCCGTCATTAGTGGCTTCTTGTACCGATAATTAAATCTGATGCGGTTTGGTCACTCGCTGTGAGGAATAACAATCAGCTCGGAACGGCCGTGAGATCCAGCATTAAAACGAGTTAAGAGTTTAAAACTGCTCACTTCTCTCCTAATACAAGACCAAATTATTATAGATTGATATTTGCTTAGGAATGGTACCGTGCTCTAGTTCCAGTTCTCACAATAAGATGTTCTGGTTCCAGTTTTCCCACTTTAGATGTTCTGGTTCCAGTACCAGTTCTCCCACTGAGATGTTCTTTTGGTACCAGTTCCTGTCCTCACACCAACATATTCTGGTATTGGTTCCAGACCTCCCACTAACATGTTTCTGGTACCAGTTCTATTGGTTTATACATTTTATAAGTGATCAGACTAGGAACAGGGTTAAGGTAAACATCCTGGACCAGAATTTGAACAACTATCCAAATAAAAAGTAAAAAGGACAAAACAGAGGGACGCTGAAGGACAAATCAGGACAGCAGAAAAAGAATAAGAAGAAGTCTTTTCACCACAAAGTCCATTTTCAATAACAGTCGTCCTTCACAGCTGTAGAGCTCAGAGCTTTTAAAAGCCTCTCTGTATTTATCCTCATATCACCGCGTGACTGACGGCGGCTTTACGTCCCTAAATAGCCCCTGCCGCCGCTCAATATGACACGTCGGTCCAGACGAGGGATTAGGAATCCGCCCGGAACCCTCTACCCGGGCACTTTCTGATGAATAATAGCTGCGGTCTGGGTGAAACGTCTAACTGTGGTAATTGTAGAATTTCTAACGAATGTAGCTGTGCAGAAAATTAGAGTCCAGTCACTGCTGTTGGCCAAACAGTGGAATAAACAAACAGACACACACCTGGAGAATGTTAGGAACCGTGTTAATGAGCTAATGGACGGAACGCACACTGTACCGAAAATATAAAAACAGTTTTATTCTTGCTTAAAAAAAAAAAAGCTCTGCAGCCCACTTACATCCTTGACATGGAGACCCAACACTCCAGGTTTATTAAATCCCTCAGAAAAAGAGCAGGTTTCTGTAAAGGAGACAAAAGGTTGTAAAGAAAATAAATAAATAAATAAAGATGAATAATAGCAGCTGATGATGAAAAATGTGCAGGGAGAAAACGAAAACGCTTCGGAATCCGTTTCATTTTGAGGACACAGATCATAAACCCATCGCTTCTCTTGAACTGGCTATTCATCAAACTGAAAAAAACCCACGAAAATCATGCACCTTCAATGTTCAGGTTAATGTTTTAGCTCGTGTTGAACCTCAAAGATGTATAAATCCCTCAATTGTGGATGGTTAATGACACAGAGAACGAGGGTCAGTAAATTCCCTTAGGCGTTCATCAACACTAAAGAAGAGTAAAGTCAAAATCAGATTTATTTCTATAGAGCTTTTTACAATGGAGCATTTTCTCAAAGCAGCTTTATAATCCTATATGATCTTAAAAGACCAATCCCAAATTAAGCAACAGTGGCGAGGCAAAACTCCCTGAATATAGAAGGAAAAAACATTGGGAGGACCAAGCCTCAAAAAGGGACCCGACCTACTTGGGTCGCTTAGATGTTCATTGAATAATTAAGTTATTATATTATGTTAACTAAATAATACAATTTTAATTAGTAATAAAATTAAAAATAAATAACAAAATAGATTTAAGATAATAAATACTCAGCGGTAAGCTATTGGAGGCACATCGTCTCCTAATAACTAAATGATCGAGGGAGTTCCTGCACACTGGTGGGACTGGTTCCTGTTAATAGAGACCATTAGAGTGACGCTAAGTGTGTGGTGCTGGAACTGGTACTGGAACATCAGCTTGGAGAGAAAAGTGATGTAGTTACTTATGGTTAGAAGCACAGAGTTTATTAATAATCACTGATGCCAGGTGCAGCATGAAACTCCGGCAGCACTGCTGTAGCAGCATAGCTAGGTGGAAGAACCAGAAGGTAATACATCCAAGAGGGAGGAGCCAAACTGAGCCATGAGTCATAGTCTAAATCTAACCAAAAGCCTGCAAAAACGTTTCATGTTAGCATTACGTTCTGTGGCCACCTGTTAACCAAAACGGGCCATAGTCCATACCACACCATACCATAGCAACATGTTTGGTGGACACAAATTTACCAGGGTTGCCAGATTCCAAAATTACGGGCTAAGAAAAGTACTTAAGAGAGCCGCCGCGTGCAATACAGAGAGTGGTGTAGAGCACGAACACTGGACTCTGGAGCAGTGTGAATACCAGGAGGAGTAAACTCTAGATTTATTCCACCGAATCTGAGCAGATCCTGTAGACAGATGACGAGCCGCTTTAGAGAGTCGTACGGGTGATAAATGTTTGAATGTGAGTTTTTCTTATTTGGCGCCGGCGTCGTGAGACGTGGCTCATGAGCGGAGCAGCTAATTATGGGCCGTTAGAAGCGCGCTCGCTTTCATAAAGTCTAATGACTTCGATGCAAAGAGAAAACCATTTCAAAAACAAGTTTATTTACAGTACATTAAGCAGCCTAATTATAATCGCACGTCTCCTTCCTGATGGAGGACGGATTTCAGAAACTGCTGAGCCCCTCCAGTTTTAAAACCTGGACAATATCATCAAACAATATCTACAAGCATTACTGCTAACGACTAATGATTATTGCTTAATCAATAAATAATAATAATAATAATAATAATAATAATAATAATAATAATAATAATAATTCATCACATCACAGAACTCATACTATAGATTACATGATCTGATTATTATTATTATTATTATTAAATCCTATCTATTTTCATTCTCTTCCTGAAGGATTTATAACGGTGCAAGAAATGTGGAAAGTAGAAAGAAAGTGGGTTTGTGTCTTAATACTTTTGGTCTTCTGGGTTTGTATGTGGTGTGTCGTTTATGTTGTGTGTATGGATTGTGAGTGTGCACATATGGATTGTGTATATGTTGTGCATGTGTAGGGATTGTATGAGTGTGTGTATGTTGTGAGCGTGTATGGATTGTGTGAGTGTGTGTATGTTGTGAGTGTGTATGGATTGTGTGAGTGTTTGTATGTTGTAAGTGTGTATGGATTGAGTATCTATAGATTGTGTGTATGTTGTGCGTGTATGGATTGTGTGTGTATTTTGTTTGTGTGAGTGTATGTTATATATGTGTGTGTGTGGGTGTATATATTGCGTGTGTATTTATGTTGTATATGTGGTGTGTGTGTGTGGCGTGTGTATGTTGTGTGCTTGTATGAGTGTCTATGGATTGTGTGTGTATGTTGTTTATCTGTATACATTGTGTGTGTTGTGCATGCATGTTGCATATGTTGTGTAAATGTGTATGTTGTGCATGTACGTTGTACATGTGTTTGTGGGTGTGTGTATGAATGTTGTAGATGTGTGTGTGTGTGTGTGTGTGTGTGTGTGTGTGTGTGTGTATACAATGAAAAGTTGATTCACACTGAGTGCTCTGTGATGACATCATGGATTTTCAGTTACAGTTAGAACAGGAATCTAAACATTCAGTCAGTGCATTACTATAGGACCTCACCCTCCATAAGACACTATACGGGACACATCAGCTTTTATGACGTCCTATCCTAAATCCAAACTGTCCCCACAATGTTGGAAGGGTACGAATGTGCGCCTCCATTCAGTGGTTAATATGCGTCCCAATACTTTTGTACATATAGCGTATGAAGATAAACCGTCACTGATTTAGGCTACAGACATGTTTATCAGTCGTTGTTAAATCAACCTGTGTTAATGTGTAATTGTTTTGTGCAGAAGAAGCAGAGTTGTTGAGCAGATTAATGACGCTCGGCTTCTTATCGAAGCTCTGCACGCGTCCTACGTGTGTATCTGTGTGTAAAACAGATTTTCCTCCTCACTTCTCTTTGGCTGACGGTGCGACTTTTCTTTCAGCTCAAATGTTTGGCTTTTTTTTTTTAAAACTCATTCTCTCACTCGCCGTTCGTGCCTGGCAAAGCACCGACGCGTTATGATGGGGAAAAAAAACCCTCAACATGCTCTGATAAAACACAAATAAAAGAATCAAACGTTACGTAAAAGCAGCGGAGACGATGGAGGATTTTATCCGGCGTTTAGCTTTAAATATTTCAAAGGTTTTAAAGAGGATTCTTCAACGTGTCTGTATTCCCAGGAGCGCCGGCTTTCAAATCCTTCAGTATGATACGGTAAAGGGAAACTCTCGAGCACTAAAACGTTCTTTTAAAGACCGCAAAGAATAAAGATGAACCACTCCTGAATTTATCAGTACAGAAGTTTGGGCCTCCCTGTTCTGACGGCACAAACAAGCTAAAGTTCTACAATCTTTAAAATAACACATTTCTCTAAAAGGTCACAGAATTGAACGTTGTTTCAAGTTTCTTCCTGCAACTTTTGCTCGTTTCTGTGTATACGGGGGCACACAATGAGGTCTAAAACAGTTGCATTTTATGAACACCAGAGGGCGCAGTCATATGCATTTAAAACAACTGCAGCTAAAGATTACCTGGTGTGTTTCTAATTTTATTTGTTACTCTTGGAAAAAATAAAAATGAGTCTTTTCGCTCGGTTATTGAATATGTGGCAACACGACAACAGAAGCATAAAATTCGTTTGAATTGAAGGTACTAAAAGGGATTTCTATGTTTAAAAAAGTGTGGATTGTTTTGCATTGTCGAACTTCAGAATTTATATATATGTATATATCCAATCAGAGCTCGGTTGCCGGGCAGAACAGCTCATCAAGAGCACACACACTATATACACACACACTATATACACACACACTATATACACACACACACATATACATATATATATATATATATCCAAATCCAATCAGAGCTCGGTTGCCGGGCAGAACAGCTCATCAAGAGCTTCTATTAGGAGCAGCAGGCTGTAAATCTGTGGTTTAATAAAGCTGAAAGGCTGGAGAATGATGATGATAAAGCACCCAGTGACTGGATGGAACAGTTTTACTGTTTATCTAAGAACATTCTAGTGTTTATATGATTTTAAAAAACTGGCATCTCAGCTCTTTTTTCTGTCGTTGTTTTGACATAGCACTCGGTATGAAGTTCCTACTACGTTAGGAATTGGATTTTTAGCTTCTAAGCGTTACCTTCACCTAGCTCACCTGAAAAACTGCACCTCCCATCAGAATTTCATTTTTACCCCCCTCCGGTGCAGGAGACATTAATCCTGAGTCTGACCTTCCTAATGACAGAGTGCTGCTGCAGGTCACTGCTTATTACAGGATATTTATAGACAAAGTATTTTAGGACTTAATGATGTTCACCATTAATGTCTCTGATTGACCTTAAATTCACTGAGTCGTTAAAAAAATAAATAGATCAAACAGAATGCTACCAACGAATCAGTGGGGCTCAAAAACCTTAAGTTTTTACAATATAAAACATCAAACTCAGGAGGTACCTGAAGTCCAAATTGGTGTTTCAATTCTTATTTTCATAATAAAATACCCCTGATTGAAATATCCCCTAATTTTTGTGTGCTGCCATTTATGAGATGAAGTTGCATATGAACCGATCGGCAGATTTTGCTATAACTAGAAGGTGCAGTTCCTGTAGAAACTGCGTCTGTGTGCCAGCTTGGCAGGTGTCAGTGTACCTGGGACGACTGTGCCAAGTTTTGTGGGTGTAGATTAAAATCTGACTGAATAACAGAGACCTCAAGGGCAGAACATCTCAGATTAAGCGTGCCAAATTTGGCTATGTCTGCAGTCGACACCCTCACCAAGACATGTGTGCCATGCCGGGTACCGATGGGTTTCAAGCGCATCATAAAGCATCTTGGCATGCTAAGGATGGGGCTTGCCAAATTTTGTGGATGTAGGTTGGAAACCTACACAATTAAAGCCAATGGCCAGTCAGAAAAGTTTATGCCCTGCCTGAGACCCTCAATCCAATCCACCCACCCTGCCACCAGGACCCAAGTGCATTAGGGTCAGAGTGCCGATATAGCCAGAACCAAACAAGTTTGTTCTTGTAGATTAAAAAATAGACAGAATTACAGCAATTTTAATAAAAATCCCATTTGAGCGAAATGCATTTTCTTTTCTCTTGCAGAAATGTGAATGCAGTCCACGAATGCAGCTTCATTCCTCTTAGCTGTACAGAAGCACACGTCAGTGGGAGGAGATGCATGTAGAAAATCAGGTAGAATAATAATAATAATACAATTTGACGGAACAATCTTTTTTTGTTTATCTTCCTTTGCATAAATAATCTTGAATGACATTACTGGGATTTTAATTCAAACATCTAAATGTAGAAATCTTCTGGATAATGTGGAGAATACTGCATTTTTAAAAGATGATATGATATGATATGATATGATATGATATGATATATCATATCATATCATATATGACAATTTGCCCCAGCAAACCTTGTTAAGCGTATTTGCTTACTTCAATCTGTTTGGACTTTCAAAACAAACTAAAGGACTTTTGTTTCCAAGAAGTCGAGCTGAATGAAGACCTCATATTTCTCAGAAACCCTTCTTTTGTCAGCAGAATGTGGGGAATTATCTAAATAGCCACCGTAAGTCCTCTGTAATTTGCCGTACTCAAATAACCCGCCGAGATTTTTTCATTATTATTTTTTAAATCGGTCGGTCGCACTGTCTGCAGAAAGATCTACCCAGAGATGAAACCACAGAGGAACATCGTGCAAAATCTCCAGCACATAATTATTCGAGCGGTAATTACAAACACAAAGCGCTCAGCATGTGCAAGATTAACGCGAACCCAAACGCCGGCTTCCTACAGTCGTGCGTTTGTGTTTTCCATTCAGCTGGATCACAGTCTTAAAGGAGAAGCAGATGGTGAGTCATCCCGTTTCTGACTAACTGTACACTGTCAACATGATTTGATTTCATACACAGATCATCGTTTATTTCATTTAATTAACTGTTTACATAATAGAGCTACAGGGCGCTTAATTATTTCTCAGTTCCTGCATAAATACGAACCAAAACATCATCAGATCAGATGTAGCCAAAAGTATTAGGGCACAAACTAACATGTGGCCAAAAGTATTAGGGCACAAACTAACATGTGGCCAAAAGTATTAGGACACAAACTAACATGTGGTTAAAAGTATTAGGACACAAACTAACATGTGGTTAAAAGTATTAGGGCACAAACTAACATGTGGCCAAAAGTATTAGGACACAAACTAACATGTGGCCAAAAGTATTACGGCACAAACCAACATGGGGTTAAAAGTATTAGGGCACAAACCAACATGTGGTTAAAAGTATTAGGACACAAAGGAACCAAGGGTAACTGATAAGCAATTAAAGGCCTCTCTTCCAAGGAGAAAGATGCTGTCCAGAAGGGTATTAGGAAATGTTTTGTGGGGACCAAAAACAAAAAATATATTTGGTTTAAAAGATTAAGTGTTACATCTGGAGAACAAAATTAAACCAGAGTAATAGTTATATCCCATCTGTGAAGCATGGTGGTGGTGGTTTATGGTCTGGGCTTGTTTTGCTGCATCTGGGCCAAATTATATATATATATATATATATAAAGGAAAATATTAGGAAATCTGGCCATGGAATAATGTGGGTCATTCAGCAAGAGAATGACCCTAAGCGTTCTACCAGAGAACAGTTAAAGAAGGATAAAGTGAACGTTTTGGAACGGCCCAGTCAAAGTCCGGATGGTAACCGGACCAGAAGCTGTTCTGTATGGAGGAACAGGATCCTCTAAAAGATCCCTCCAAACAGTTACGTCCATACGCCTCTGTACATGTTAAAGATTTATCCATCAAACCCAACTCACAGAGCACTCGTGTTCTGCACACGTGTTCTTTCCTTCTCTCTAACTGATAAACCTCGTCCATTAATAAATCAAACGGTGAAATATTCATACACAGCAGCCTGACAACTGCAGACGAGCAAGGTGCTTAGAATTTGAACACAGCTTCATGAGTCAGAGACGCACCGAGCTGACCTTCTGGAGATGCTGAACACTCTACATTAACATCCCGTATGAACCAAACCCTGGAGAGAATATATACACAACGCTAATACAAAACGTTTATTTTACTACGTACAAAAATGACCACAAACTACCTGGCTAACAATCTGTTGGTGCTGCATGTGATCAAAAGTATTGGGACACAAACCACATATATCTATATATATGTGTCAAATTTGCATAATTTGCAGATTACTAAAGCTGAAAATCTCCTTCCTGCTATTTTCTTCCTCAATGACTGTAAGAGGCTCACAATTTGGGAGCCCTTGGGGCACTGATTGACCTCCTCACCAGACTGGTAGAGGACATTTTCGTTCAGAGGAGCTACTCACAACCCTTAATCTCACCGACCTCCTCTCTCACGCACCCCCGACACCCTCTCACATGCACCCCGACACCCTAAACACAAAAACAAGCCTCGTGTTAACCCTGTCAAGAAGCTCCGCCCACTTCTCTAGGCTAAGAGGCACCTAGGATGGACCGTCACCATGAACACAGGGATTGTGCTCAGACCGATCAGGATTACAGTCCAAAATCCAGTCTCTATCATGGTACGGGGTCAGGTCCGGACCCTTGGTTAAGGTCATTTACCCTTCTGTGATGTGGCATTAATGCAGAAAAAAATACACAGTTTTTACAGCAACATAAACTGCTAACATGACAGCTCAGATGAAGACGAGCTCGTTAAAGCAATTCATTCTGTTTTATGATGTAGTAAAACTACACAGCAAGGCAGAGCAGAAAAGTTTTCATTCTCTGAAATTGCACCCGTGTGTTAGTGGGCTTTAATTGCGGGGCCAGTATTTTCCAGACACAGGTTAATGGGTATCTCAGACTAAATTACAGTGTCAGCAGGGGATTCACAGAAAAACCTTTTTCAGTCCGGCGAAAACGCCAGTTCTGATTCCTAAAGTGGAACCTTTGTAAAACTTTCCCGCGAATCAAAGCACATGAGTCATTACAGAACGAGTGTGTTCGCCGATAATGTAGGGATTTTAATAGGAGCTTATATAAGCCGAGCCTAATGGATTTTTTCTCCACGCTCTCTTCCGACGCCTGTGCAGACAGACACACACTCACAATGGCTAATTCTGTCATTAAAGGCTAATACGAGTCGGATTTAATTAGCATCGCAAACGGATAAAGTGACAAGGTTTTGGATGTTTTATTTAGCACCTCACGACGCTCGCGTCTGTTTTTTTTCCTGCCTACAGAAAGCTGAGGTATGAGATCTTTAATTCTGACTGCACAGCCACATAGAGCTCAGCGTTCACGTGCTACGTTCATTTTACATTTCTGAGGCGATGTGTGCGTTTTTAAAAGGTAAGTCACTTTCGTTTTATGGGGGCACCCCTGGTATTTTGAGCCCTGTGCATTCCCAGCGCCAAGAGTAGGGGACACATTAAATATCTTTATGCAATTGTACTTTTTGAACACCAGAGGGCGTAACCATGCATTATTCCAGCCATGTCACAACCACATCATGAATTTGTTGACTCTGATTTAAGGTGGTACCTCATAGTGCCTTCGAATGCAGTCGCATTATTTTAAAACAAGAAAAGTACACGTTCTTAATTGCTATTCTTCAGTGATAAAAAAAAAATAATAATAATAATTACGTTTTTTCCCTGTTGCTTAAGACAAACCTGGGATCCAGCCTACCTCATGGGGGCGCAAAATAATCAGAGAGGGTCTGCTCTGAGCAAAAATAAAAGAATGTACTCACTGGAAACAAATCTGTATACAAAATGTGTTGAGAGATCAGATTAGTTTGTGTGGTTTTTATGTAAATGTTGAGTCGTCTTGAAAAGAGCAAAGGAGGCAAAATGAAATAAGGAGTAAAAAAAACTAAAAAGCAAACCAAGATTTTGGGTTTTCAACTTCTGTTGATTTTTACCGATAAAGTTTTACAATAACGTTATTCTGATGTAAGACATGGTGAAGCTACAATAGAACCGTTTGTTGTATAATATTAAATATGTTTTAATTGCAGGGCACTAAAGCTTTTTTTTTTGTTTAAAAACCTGTACAATTTGCATTTGCATTGTTCACACTCCAGAAATGGAAAAAGAACATCTTTAACATCTATTTTGTTATTTATTTTGAATTTTATTACTAATTGAAATTTTAGTATGGATTTAAGTTATATTATTTACTCAATTTTACTATTAATTTAATATACTTTTAAGTAATTATTCAATTCACATCTAGGCCACCCAACCAGGTCGGGTCCCTTGTTGAGTCGAAGGTTTCTTCCTTCCACATTCAGGGATTTTCCTTTCCACTGTCGCCCTAGGCTTGTCAATTTGGGATTGGCCTTTTAAGATCATATAGTAACATAAAGCTGCTTTGAGACAATGCTCCGTTATAAAAGCGCTATAGAAATACATTTGAACTCGATAAATGTTGGAAAATCAAATCAAATCACGAGCAGAGAGCATCGTTACCGGTTTCTAATGTTCATCTCCCGCTTTCTCCCCAAACACGACAGTCTTTAACATGACCAGCTCTTAATAAAGCCAGAGTATGACCCAAGCATACTGACGCACAACGACAGACTCCTTCCTTCAACTTGTATTTTGCACTTGTTTAAACAAACGTAAATATATTTCACGCGTACGGTCGAGTCCAAGGTTCCCATATAGGATTAGAGGGCTTATTTATTATAAATAACATTATTAGTATTTTCATTAACGTCACCCTGAAGCTGAACATTTAATAAGCGAGTAAAATGTAAAGGGAACGTAAAGACGAAAGAAAACGCTGGCGTTCTTACCAAAAAGGCAGACTGAAAATACAGGAGCTCGTTTTGGATTTCCACATACTGGCTCGTTTCCTTTCAAACTTCTCCAGATCCTGGAACCCTAAAATAGATGGAATGACTCCGAAACCATTTAAGCACCTTGTCTCCCTTCGTTCCGCACAATCCTGTGATTAATCAACTCGCAACACTCTAACTGTGCTTTAATTAGCAGGTAAGTCTATAGAGCAAGTAAATAAATATATAACCCCACTGTTCCGTCTGATCAGGGTAGCTTAATTACATACAGGAGTGTACGAATAGATCCGGCGCCGTACCCGAACGCAGACATTAATTGTCAGAAGGTGTTACCGCGCCTTGAAAGCTCAAGAAAGGTGGAGGTTTGAAGCTCAGCCGCAATCAACGCTCGTTCGGTACATCAATAAATAAAGTCCCAGATACAGAACAACGTGCCAGTAACGCGACAGCATGTTTTAAAGTTTGGGAACCCTTTATGGTTTGCCATAGCTGCCCAAATTCTAAACGTGGACGAAGAGGCGCAAATTCAGTAATACAAATATGATATTTATTCAGGAAAGTGGTCAAATGTTCAGGGGACGATTCCACGTAGTTTTTAAAGTGGATCAAACCGGTCGAGAGGGAAGGCAGGACTAGTATTTTTGTTTTTCAAGCTGTGTATAAGAGCTGGGTGATTATGGGAAAAAATATCTTATCACTATACTTAAAGACTTTTCCCGATACTCGATATTTACCACAACTTATCTCGTTTATCACAATACAATACAAAACAAAACAAAACAAAACAAAATATCGTCATATTGCTAGATCATCATTTTCCCAGATTAAACCATAAACATTTTTCGGCTTAAAGATAAAACCCCCGCAAAATGCGTTCCTTAATAAAGGACCCCCTTGCCTCTCAAATTATAAAATGATTTCACTTTTGTCTTTGAAAGAAAAAAAGGAGTCTTGTTCTTAAAGCTTTGATTCTAGAATCACTCTCAGTGCTGAGACTCGATATAAGGTCCCTAAAAAAAGGCTTGACACACCCCTGCCAATTGGTGAGTGGTAAAAGTATGTGAACCGTTGTTTTTAGGAACTGTAACTAAAAGTTTCAAGGTAACTTTTTGAAAGAATCTGATCCCGTTCCTTTGGACACAACAGTGTCAACCTCACATGGACTCATTGCATCAGGTCCGATCAAGGTCCGGACTTTGTCAGGGCCGTTCCAAAAAATGAGCTTTATTCTTTAACGACTCATGCGTTTAAGCTTTAATGTTCTCTCGCTGCATGACCCACCTTCTACTGAGCCACCATCGTCCAGATGCAGCTAAGCAGCAAACGGTAATCCTACCACCACCATGTTTCATAGGTAAAACAAGGTTCCTATGCTGGAATGCAGACGTAACACTCCATATATGAATAAACAAGTTCCATTTAGGTCTCGTTCACATATATAAAACATTTGTCCCCAAATAATTGCTAACAGTAAACAATGTAAGAGACCTTTAGTTGCTTAGGAGTTACCCTGGGTTTCGTTGAAACCTTGTGGCCTATGCAACAACTTACTCTTGGACTGGTCTTTGTTGGTGGACCGATCCTGGGAATGGTAACAAAGAAATTCTTATTTCTCATTCCTCAGTTTCTACACAATCTGTATGACTGTGTGCATTCAACTCTTTAGAGATGGTTTCATAACCATTTCTCCTTTATATGTACCGAATAAATGATATACTGAGTCTGATCTGTCCATCTACTCCCGAGTGATCGAGCCCAATATCGTCCCAACCATTATAACTGAGGGGCACGTGCTACCCCCACCCCCCACACATTTCATAATTATTTGAGACCTAATTAAGGAGCTTTTGGAGGAAATGGCTCATTCATTACACATTTTTCTCCCCCTGACCTCCATTCACCCCCCTGCCCACCCACACATTAAAAGTGCTTATGACATCCCTGGAAATGCCTGACTAATTTCACTGCGAAACCCTAGATATTTATTTACGCCCCCCCCCCCAATTTCCTCACCGTCTCTTGCTCCAGCTATGCCCGGCGCTCGTCAGGAAGCTCTTCTGCTGTGTGTACTGATGCACGTGCCATCGTGTCTTATCTTTGCGCCATTATGCTCTCATCTGCACCGCAAACGGACGACGCCAAATCACTCCTGTTAGGAGCGTTTGCCAAGTTCTGTAATTATAAATGTAAAAATAGATGCTCTTTGCGTAGCCTGAAGTAGCTCCCGTCCTTCAGATGGAACAAAACCACCATGGCTCCGGTCTCAACTGTGTAGAAGGGATAATAACCCGAGTGCTCGTCTCAGGTGGGATCTGATAGCACATTTACACGCCCACCAAGCCATTAATCAATATTTGGAATTGATTTGGGTGCAACTGCAGGACGGAGGCGGCCGTGCCAATCGCGTTTGGCTCATGCTCTCCTGGCACTGAGCGGACCTTTGGCATGAGGTTCTGAGCGACGGAGAGACGGACCAGCTGTCAGCGATATGCTTTCACACCCCGCTCGTTAGGAAGCGTGGAAAGAATCAGTAGCTCAGGTGAGATTTATGCAAGGTTTGGCTCCACCAAAATCCCTCCGTCAGGACCCTGGAGCTCCAGCAGGGGGCCGATAAAGTTTTCAAAGCGAATACGGAGCCTCATTTTGTGTCAAAACAGGACTGCAAATGAGTTGGAGGACATTTCAAAACGTGCACGAGAGGGAAAGGTCTGTCAGATTTAATGAGTTCACCGGTAATGAACTCTGATTTAGACATATGAAATACTGAACCGCTCCGACTCGCTCCGATTGCAGCGCTACAATTCGGACGTCATTAGTAACAACATATGGGAGACGGAGCTTCTGACAGCATCACATTCTCTCCATTAAAACGAGACAGCAGGCCGCTAACAAAAACGTATTCATTAGTCATGACGCCCCGGTATAGAGAACACTCTTTTGCATCAAGAAATGACTAACAGCTTTTCAATTAGCAGCTGCACAAAAACAACAACTTAATATAACGAGTACGGAACTATACTTGGAAAAAATAAACTGTTAGTAAAGCTTAGGAGCAAACTCGATATCACGCTATATCTCATTTCCCAGTGACAATTATCCACAGGACCTTGTGGATGGTCCTAATTTACCAGTACCTCAAACACCACTGGTCTTAGGTGGTCAAACTCTAGATTTCCAAACCTCAACAACAAGGGTCCTGCCTTCTCAGCACACCACCCAACACCATTGTCACTTATAATGGTCTTAAAATCTCTAACCCCAACCTTCCCAGAACCCCATACACCAGTGGTCTTAGGTTTTCAAACCATAGGTTCCTATCACCCTATATTCCAAGGGTCCTACTTTGAAAAACGTCCCTTACACCAGTAATATTCGGGTCACAAAGCCTATATTCCCAAAGTCCTATATCCAAATGCTTCCAAGCACCCCAAACACCAGTTGTCTTAGTTAGGTTCTGAAACCATGTGCTCCAAGGCTCATTTCTTCCCAGCACCCCATACACAAGTGGACTTATTTTTCCAAACCCTCTAGGTCCCCACATATTCAAAACCCTATAAACCAATGGTTTTAAATATCTATTTATCCAGCCCTCCATGTTTCAAAGGTCCTACCTTCCCAAAGCCACATATCCCAAGAGTTTGGTGTCCAACATGTCCTATATACCCAACATTCCAAGGGATCTAGCTTTCCAACACTTCATACACATACACCTGTACCATAAGTACCAAAACCCCATATTTACAGAGTCGTGTCTACCCAGACTACAACCGCTGTAATCGGATCCCATCTTTCCTGCACCCTACACACCAAGGGTTGTATGTTCCCAGCCCTTATAAGTGCTCTACCGTCCAATGGTACTACGTTCCAATGTGCCTATATTTCAGGGATATTTTATTTCCACTGTTTCATTTTCCAAGAGTCGAATCCTTCCTGCACAACATTGTACATGGGTTTTACCTTGTACACCCTATATACCAAGGCACCCTATATACCAAGGATGCTTCCTGCACAGAGCCTCGTATCTGCGGGGTTCCATGTTCCATGGCCTTAGCTTCACAGTGCCCTACATACCTGGTACCCGGTAGTCCATGTTGCAAAGTAATTATTTTCTGATTGCCCCTAATCCTGTGCATATCCATTCCAGTGCCTTATATTTCAAAATTCCCTCCCTTAGAGACACGTAGACTCGTTACACCTTCTAATATTTAACAAACGTTACACTGACACCGCATAAACACAACAACCGCTCCGAACAGGCTTAACTCGACCACAAGAGCATGTTTACACCTCACACGCCTGAACTGCAGAGTAAGCTTACTTCAGCATTTTCAGCAACCCTTTCTGATCCAAACAAGCGCTAAAGGCCGACTAAACGCTTCCTCTGGATGTGCTAGCGGCCCAAAATGTAAATAAACGGAGGGAACTGGGCCATCTAATCAAGCGAGTGCCAGATCATCCAATCCAGGCCTCAGCGAGAGCCGCCAGAGCTCTGAGCTCCTCTAAACCCAGCCTCAACCACTCAGGCAGCGATTTCAAGCTCAGATAATTGCAAATTCTTGGATCTACGATGCACCAGCTCTGTTTGATGAGCCACGCGCTAACGTGTGGATCCGGTCATGGAGCTTAGCTGGGTTTAAATAACAGGAATGATTCAGAGTCGAGAAATGTAACGCGTTATAAGAGGATTGACGCTAAATGTGTCGAGGGGGAGTGGAAATCCGTCGCTCAAACATCCATTTGGGGTTTATTTTGGATTCAGGTGAAGTTCAGAGCATAAGGAATGAGGTTTCATACAGACCACCGGCGAGCCAAACCAGAACGAGTATGACAGGTTCACCTAACTCACGAATGTCATGAAATAGTTCTTCATTTCTAAGCAAGTTTGTACAAACCTGTTCAAAAATCAGTTTTTGTCACATTTTTGTTCCATTCCTTTCATAATATACATAATATAGGTGTGTTCTAACTAAACACTGAGTCTGACTACAAGAGGGTGTACTTTCCCTGTAGCGCTGCCCTATTAAAAAGCTTTCAGAGGCTACTTCTGGGTTGTGTACCTCTTGGTTAAAGATTGTTCTCCTTTTGCCCAGTGGACAGACTTTGATAGGAGGCATCATCGGACCGAAAGAAGCAGGATGGTCGTTTTGATGAATTGCCTTCAACTGGGGTGTTCTGCCCTACCAGTGAGGGGGTGATGGGTGCAATGGTTTTCTTTTTATGGAGGCACACACACACACACACACACACACACAAACTGGGCTCCGGTCAGCCCAGACAGACCCCTGGTAGAGAGGATCACTAGAGCCGTCAACAAGCACGAGTTGTACCCAGTTGTAACATGTGTGGGTAAATGTAGTTTAGGATACCAAACCGAACCTGCAGAGCCTACATGAGCAACCCTAAATCATTTTGTATCCAGGCTAGAAGGGGATTAACAGGGTAACTAGAGCATCCTCTGTATAGAACTGAGAAATGTCTTTTATTAGTTCTTCAGCCTACAGCCCACATTTTCAGAGCGACAAATGGAAACCTTTTTCCCCCTCAGTTGTCGTTTAATTTTTTAATGCTAATTATTTGATTGTACATCTAAAATGTCCATTACAGCCATTAGCACATGAATAGGCTATTGTAACGAGTGCTGGTAATGGAAGTGGAATTAATTGAGTTCCTGACAGTATCTCGCCGTTTGACCTACTTCACGGGGACATTAATCAGACGTCCTCGACACTTTGGTTCGCATCGCTTCCCATCAGTCCCGGGGGCTGGATGACTCTGTCCCTCGTCCCACAAACGAGTATGTTCACACACCTTCAGCCATTCTAATCATGTCAGTGTATTTTGTCCGTCTGCTTCCCTCCCTCAGTCTCTCCCGCTTTCTCTCTCTCTCTCATAAATTTTAATGCACCACCCAGAGCGAACAGCATCGCCTCTGCTTCCAATCTATCACTTTTTATTTCAGTTATAATGGTGCCCGTTTGCAGGCATGTGTGTCCCATGTGCCTGTAATTTCGGGGCCATGTCTTTAACAAACACCAGACAAATAAGACCTGAGAACGTTTTGGCATCCACCTTAAAAATCAATAAAAAATCTATTTTCAGCTTAGTTATCATGAACTTGTCCCATCTGATCTATTTCTATAGCACATCAGAGCATTGTCTTAAAGCAGATTTATGAATATCTAGACCCACAGCCAAAACTGAGCTAGCCTAGGGCGGCAGTGGAGAGGTACAACTCCCTAGACGGGGTGATTTAAAAACCTCAGGAAGACCAAGGCTCAAAAAAAGGGACCAAACCTCTCAGGCAGCCTAGCAGGTCTCACAAAGGTTCTGGCATCCTAGTTTTCTGTCATTCAGGCATGCATATACATATATATATGTGTGTGTGTGTGTGTGTGTGTGTGTGTGTGTGTGTGTGTGTGTGTGTGTGTGTGTGTGTGTGTGT